>CAUYQG010027800.1:0-16796 GCA_963574415.1 Tarsius wallacei | reverse complement strand
GCTGGGCTCCGGCGATCCTTCTGCCTCAGCCTTCCCAGTAGCTGGAATTACAGGCGCGCGCTACCACGCCCGGTTGATTTTTTGATTTATTGTAGAGATGAGGTCTCGCTTGCCCAGGCGGGTCTCGAACCCACGGGCTCTGGCAATCCACTCACCTCAGCCTCCCAAAGGCGCGGGATTACAGGCTGAGCCACCGAGCCCGGCTTCTTCTAGGATTCTTATAGCTTGTGATTTTTATGCTTAGATCTTTGATGAATTTTGTGTTGAAAGGTAGGAGTCCGGTTTTATTCTTCTGCTTGTGGTCAGCTAATTTTCCCAGCACCATTTGTTAAACATGGTCTTCTCTATTCTAGTGGCTGTTATTGGCAGCCTTATTGAAGATGAGTTGGTTGAAAGATCACATTTTGTTTAAAGAATCTCCACCCTGTTCTGTTGGTCTATGTGCCTATTCTCGTACCCATACCAGGTTGTGTGATTACTGTAGCCTTGTAATAAAGTTAAGAATCTGGAAGTGTGATACTTCCCACTTTGATCCTTTTGCTAAGTATTGTTTTGGCTATTTGTGCTCTTTTCTGTTGCCATATGAATTTCTATATTGTCATTTCCCAGTCTGAAGAAACTGATGTTGGTAATCTGATGGGTATTACATTCAGTTTGTAGATTGCTTTGGGTAGGATGAACATCTTGACAATATTTATTCTTCCAATTCATGATCATTGAATATTTTTCCATTTGTTTGTGTCATTCTTCATTTCTTTTAGCTGTGTTTTGTAGTCCTCATTGTAAAGGTCTTTCACTTCTCTGGTTAGGTGAATACCAAGGCATTTCATTATTTTTGTTGCTATTGTGAATAGAACTGTGCTTCTTATTTGGTTTTCCACCTGCTTTTTGTTGGTGTATAGAAATGCAACTCTTTTTTGCACATTGGTTTTTATTTTTTTTTGAGCTCGAGTCTCACTCCGTTGCCCAGGCTGGAGTGCGGTGGCATGCTCACAGACAACCCAGAGTTGGTCCACTGGGCTCCAGCAATCCTTCTGCCTCAGCCTTCCAAGTAGCCGGAACTACAGGTGCATGCTACCACACCTGGCTAATTTTTTTTTTAATTGTAGAACTGAGATCTCACCAAGTTGCCCAGGCTAGTCTCAAACCCATGGGCTCAGGCAATCCCCTCACCTCGGCCTCCCAAAGTGCTGGGCTTATAGGCTTGAGTTATTGCGCCTGACATGCAATATTGATTTTTTTTAACCTGAGACTTTACCAAAGTCATTTATCAGTACAAGGAGGCTTTTCACAGACTCCTTAAGGTTATCAGTGTATAAAATCATATTGTCCACAAAGAGGGATGGATTAATGTCTGTGGGGAGTGGATGAGTTGTGGGAGCAAATGAGCACTGTCTAAACAACAGACCTTGAGCAAGGCAAGGCCCCAAGTGTAGGCAAGTTCTCGCTTGGTTGCTCTGCATCCTAGCCAAAGAGCAAGGGATGCAACCTGCAACACAGAATGACATCTCAGAGCCCACACATCTGGAGAGATGTGGGAGGCAGAGGAGCACTGTCACTATAGCAGGACTTGAGCAAGGCAAGGCCCTAAGTGAAGACAAGGTCTCATTTGGTTGCTCTGCATCCTAGCCAATGAGCAAGGGATGCAGCCTGCTACACAGAGCGATGTGTCAGATGCCCACACATCTGGGTGCATATAGGACAGATAAAGTCTTAGCTACAACAAGATAACCCTGGAACAGCTTGCCATTTAGGTAGCAACAAAATTCCGTTATACCTCCCTCATAGACCTTTAATCCGTTCCAACTTCCTTTGTGATTGATTATAAAATAAACGTGCTGAGCTAGTTTGGAGCCACTTATCCTCCATTAGAGAAAAGTGTCCCACCTGGCCCCAGCTTTTCATTATGTCTTTGTGTCTGTGTCTTTCTTAATCTCTAGTCTGCGCGGTCTGCAGCAAACTTACTCTTTTTCTATTTGAATACCCCTGATTTTCTTCTCTTGCTGACTGCTCTGGCTAGGTCTTCCAGCACTGTGTTGAACAGGAAAGGTGAGAGTGGGCAGTTTTGTCTTGCTCCCATGCTTAGGAGGAAGGTTTCCAGCTTCTGCCCATTGAGCAAAATGTTTGCTGTTGGTTTATCATAGGTGATTCTTACTGACTTGAGGACTGTCCCTTTTATGCCTAGGTGCTCAAAGTTATTTACCAAGAAAGGATGCTGGATTTTCTTAGATGCTTTTTCTGCATCTAATAATATGATCATGTGGTTCTTGGTTTTACATTCCGTTAATGTGCTAAATTACGTTTATGGTCTTGTGAATGTTGAATCAGCCTTGAATCTGAGGAATGATGCCCACCTGGGAATGGTGGATGATCCTTGAGATGTGTTGTTGGATCCTATTTGCTAGAATCTTTTTGAGAATTTTGGCATCTGTGATCTTCAAGAAGATTTGCCTAAAATTATCTTTCCTTGTTGTGAGTTTGCCAATTTTGGGTATCAGTATGATTTTAGCTTCATAAAATTTGTGTTAGGGAGAATTCCATTGTTCTGGATTGCCTGGAATGCTTTCAGTAAGATTAGTATCAGCTCTTCCTTGTATGTTTTGTAGAATTCAGCTGGGAAACCATCTCGCCTGGAGCTTTTATTGGAAGGGAGATTTCTTATGAGTCTATTTACTGGATTGTTATTGGTCTGTTTAGAGTCTCAATTTCTTCTTATTTCAGACTTGGGAGATTGTGTAATGTCAGAAAGTACTCCATTTCCTTTAGACTTTCACATGTATTTGTATACGGGTGTTCACAGTAATCTCTAATAATCATTTTGATGTATTCAAGGTCATTTGTAACTTCACCTTTTGCATTTCTAGTTGTGTTTATTTGGACTTTCTCTCTCTCTCTCTCTCTCTCTCTCTCTCTCTCTCAATCTGGTCGGGGTCTGTCAGTTTTATTGATCCTTTCATAGAACCAGCTTTTTGTCTTGTTGGTCATTTCTACGGTATTTTTGTCTTCTATATTCTGCAACTGTGATTTTTATCTTGGTGCTCTGGATTCTTCTGCTGAAGTTAGGATTTAGATGATCCTGCCTGCCTTTCCAGTTCCCTTAGGTGTGACATTAGGCTGTTTAATTTGATCTTTCTGTTTTCTTGGTGTGTGCATGCAGTGCTATAAATTTTCCTCTTCACTGCTTTCATGGCATCCCAGATATTCTGACAAAATGTGTCTTTTTTGTTTATTTGTTTTGGGGAACATATATATTCTTTTCTCTCTTGATTTCTGTGTTGACCCAGAAGTCATTCAGAAGGAAATTGATTAGTGTTCATGTCTCTGTATGTTTTGGTGGCAATGTTTATTATTCTTTCACTGTGATCTGAGATGTATGATATTATTTAAATATTTTGAAGTTTGTTCGTGCTTGATTTATGGCCAAGAATGTTATCAATCTTGGAGTATGTTCTATGTGCTAATAAGTTGAATGTGTACTCTGCAGATGTTAGGTGGAATGCTCTATAGATGTCTATTAAATCCATTTGATCAAGTGTTGAGTTATGCCTCCTGATATTCTTATTGTTTTGCTTTAATGATCTATCTAAATCTGTTAGTTGGATATTTAGGTCTCCAACTCTGATTGTGTGAGGGTCAATGTCATCTCTTAGTTACTTAGTAGTTGTTTTATAAAACCTGGTGCTGCTGTATTGGGTGCATCCCTGTTTAAGATTGATGCTTTTTGCTGGATTGAGACTTTTATCATTAAACAGTATCTTTTTTAACTTTCAATGATTTGAAATCTGCTTTGTCTGATATCAGAATAATTATTCCTGCTCTCTTCTCTTTTCCATTTGTCTTAAGGATTGTTTTCCAGCCCCCAACTTAAAGACTAAGTGGTTATTTGTTTGTTCGTTTGTTTTTTGCTTTTGTTTTATTTTTCAGTAAGATGAGCATCTTGGAAGCAGCAGACTGTTGGATCATGCTTCTTTATTGAGTTTCCCACTCTATGTCTCTTCAGTGATATATTTAGTTTATTCACATTCAAGTTGATTAATGAAGTGTGAGAATTTATCCCTCTCATATGGCTCGTAGGGGGTTGCTTTGTTTCCTTTTTACTTTTTATTTATATATGTGCATATTTTCATTTTTGAATGCTCTGTATGTTATCTGTTGATTCTGTGCTTGTCTGTACTTTGGTGATAGTGTGATTGTTCTTTTTTTCTTCTTTTTTTTCTGTGTTCAACACCTTTGTAAGCACCTTCTGAAGGGCTAATCTGGAGACAGCATGTTATCTTAGGGACTCGATATCAGCGAATAATTTTATTATCCATCACTGATAGGGCTTAGCTTGACAGGGTAGGAAATTCTTGTAAGAATGTTAAAGACTGGACTCCAGTACCTTCTGGCTTGTAGTGTTTCTACACATAAGTCTGGAGCTTTCTCTCTTGATGCCTTTAGGACATTTTTCTTCTATGCGTACTTTGTAGAGGTGGATTATTATGGGTCCTGGGGTTGTTCTTCTCTATATCTTGTGGGGATTCTCTGAATTTTTATGCTTGAATGATTGCCTCTCTAGTGAGATGAGGGAAATTTTCTTGGCTGATCTCATGGAATGTTTGTTCCATGGTATTCTCAGTATTCCTTTCTGCTTCAGGTATGCTAATCATGCATAGATTTGGCTACTTGACATAGTCCCACATCTCTTGTAAGCTTTGCTCCTTCATTTCGAGCTTTTTTTCCTGTTTTTGACAAACTGAGTTAATTCCATATTTTGGTCTTCAAGCTCTGAGATTATTTTCTCTGCATGACTGATCCTCCACCCTATGCTTATTACTTTGCTTTTGATTTCCAGGATATTCCAGTTTTTTATTTCCACTATTTCAGTATAGACTTTTCTGAAATTGGTCAACTATGCTTTTACTTCCCATACAATGAGTTTCAGTGAGTTTCATTTCTATTTTCTCTTGGTTCTCTCTGTTTATTTTAGCCATTCAATCACTGATTTCTATGACTGTCATCTGGGCAGGTCGTTCAGGAAGGGGATTCCATTGTTTGTGCTCCAATAGTTGTCTTTTGGGGCATGGTCTCTTTTGTGCTCTGAAGATTGCCCATAATTTTTCACTAATCTTGTTTTCCTCTTTTGTGGCAGGGCTCTCTTCCCGCTCTGTAATTCCTCTTGGTTTTATTGCTCTGAAGTTAGTCCCTGACCCTCTGGTCTAGAGCCTTTTCTGTGGCTCATGTAGGTAACTCAGGAAGTGAGGAAGGGCATTCATTTCTGCTTCTTGCTTCATTTTGTGACTGGCTTCACAACTGTAGCAGCCCCTGCTGCCAGAACTCTGTGGAGAGTGAATGGGGAGTTGGGTCCCCATATGCTATCTGTGACTCATAGGCCAGAACCCTTCCCACTGAGAAAGCCTTCGAGTATATTTTGTGTCACTCCCTTCCTGTTGAAGTTCACACTCTGCTCTTGTAAAAGAAAGATTCCCCTGCCTTAAGGAAGGAGGGAGGAGATCTACCCTGTAGGTATGCAGGGCCTGCAGATGATTCTTCCAGATATGACTGGGAAAATGGGCTGGGTGCCCATGAGATTCACTCTGCAAGTGAGTTTTCCTGCCTGGAAGCCAGTTGCCTGACTCTGCTGGTGGAAGTCATGTTCATGGCTGCTGACCCCGTATGGATATTTCCCACCCCCTTGTGCTTGAAGTCTGGTTGCCCACTGCTTTGCCCTGGTCGGGACTTCTCCCATATGACAAGATGCTTTGCTCACAGCTGGGTGGGGAGGGTGGTGAATGGATTCAAAGCAACTTAAGTACAATTACCTACTCTCACTCACTGGGCAGGGTTTTAGTTCCTGTGCAAACCTGGCACACAGCGAGGGATGGGTCACCCAGATTCCCATGTCTTTCATCATTTTCTGGTCTCTTTGTATTCAAAGAGACTTTTGCTGGGTGCAGAGTGCTTCATCCATCCAAAAGTATTCAGGGCATCTCTGTCTATTGGCAGATTGGTCCCTGTCCTCTGCCTTGCTCAGCAAGAGTGACACTAAGCTACTGTGCCACAGTAACCATCTTGATCTATTCCCTCATGGAAACTTTTAATAGAGATATTTCACCATACTATAATATCAAGTCTTTATAGAAAGAGCAGAACATCTTTAAAATAATACATCTGTGAAAATTGCAAATAAATCTATAAACTCAAGAGCTCCAGAAGCTCAAACCTCAAGCACAAGAGAAATATTAAGAAAGATAAATCCATGCACATCATAATAATGATTTAAAATATGCGATAAGAAAATATTAAAAAACATGCAAGAAAAATAATAAAGAGGAACAAAAATAGGAATGATAGCAAAATTTTCAATCAGGCAAGTGAGAAGAGAATGAAACATCCTCATTAATGTAACGAAACAACCTCTTTAAAATATTGAAAGAAAAGCTTGATTTGAACATAAAGTTTTATACTGAGAAAAATGTATTTCAAAAATGAAGGCAGAATAAAAGGTTGTTCAGACATTTTAAAGTTGAAACACTCTAAGATATTAAAGGAATTTCTTCAGGAACATACAAAATTATACCAGATGGAATACGAATCTGCCCAATGACAAAAAAAGGAAATGATGACTTCATTGGTAAATATATGAAATACATATGAGATTTTTTTGCTGTCTAAATATCTTTAAAGATAATCAACTATTTAAACAATAGTAATAACAATGTGCTTTGTAAAGTGTGAGACAATATTGCTATAAAGGCTGAGTTGGAGAAGTAGAGGTACACTGGTATAAAGTCATTATACTATAGGCTAAATTTTGGCATAATCTTCAAGGTAGATTATAATATGATAAAGATGTATTGTATAAATCACAAAGCAACTACTAAAATAAAAAAATTATCTGCTAAGAAGTAAAGGAGATTTTAAAAATCATACAACTTATTCAATTAATCCTCCCCAAAGCAAAAAAAGGAAAGTAAAAAATAAAACAAAGAAGAAATGAATAAATAAAAAGCAAATGACATGAAAAATTCACACTTAATCAAATAAAAAATCACATTAAATGTAAATTGCCTAAATGCACCAATTAAAAGGCAAAAATTGTTCAGTTGGACATCCATTTGTAAAAATTGAACTATTTTTTATACATGCTTTCCACCATATACAAAGTAACTCAAACTGAAACATAACTTTAATGTAAAATCTAAAATTTTAGAACTTGAGAAAACATAGTATAGAAACATTTGTGATTTTGGATAAGATTAAGTAAATAATAAATGAAAAATTGGACTTTATTAAAAACTTGTTTTCTTCAACAGATGCTGTTAAGCAAATGAAAGACAAGCCACAGGCTGCAAAAAGAAAAGAAAAAAAAAGAAAGGAAGAAAGAAAAGAAAAAAAAGAAAAAGAAAAGACACCAGTCACATATATTACATATCTAATAAAAAAAAACTTATACCTAGAATAAGTAAAGCATTGTCAAACTCAATTGAAAACTAATTGATTCAGTTTATAATTAAATTGTTCAATGATTTGAACAGATTAATCACTAAAGATGATATTCCATGACAAGTAAGCACTTGAAAAGAACCCCAATCATTATTCATCATTAGGGATATGCAAATTAAAACCACAGTGAGATACTGTTGAACACTTACTTGAATGTCTGAAATTTAAAAAACTGACTGTATTGCCATATTAATTGTTGGAGTGGAGAAATTCAAACACTTATGTGGGATATGTGAAATGTAATTATGCTGAATGATGGAATCCAGATGCATTCTATGATTCCATTTATATACATTTCTAGAAAATAAAAATGGTTGAATAGTGGTATAAAGATCTGTGGTCAGGGAACTGGGTGGGAGGAACATGAAGGGAGGGAGGAAATAATTACATAAGGTGTGAGGGAACATGGGGAGTGATATACATGGTCAGTATCTTACTGTGGCGATAGTTTCATAGGTGCATACATACAACAAAATGTCAAATCTTACACTTTAAACATATGTAGTTTATTAAACATCAGTTATATCACAATAATGTTGACTAAAAAAATTTAAAAATACATAATATGATTCACATGATTGTACTTATTTATCTATATAAAGACATTATTCTACTTCCCATCTCAGTGAGGAAAAGTGACCTATATTTTAAAATATATTCATATGGGGGGGTTAAATTTTTATTGAAAAAATGTTTTTATTTTGATTTATTATTGTCTATGGCATAACATTTTATGTTTATATTGATTCTTAATTATAATTATATATCTAGACTTTTTCTTTTAATTTAGGCACTGCTGGACAAGCCTATTGATTCAGGTACTCTCAAGGAAGTCACATTTGATACCCACAGATGTTACATATTAATTATTACATGATTTCTAATTTGTATGTTAATTTTGAATAAATTGGTATGTCCTAATATATATAAATGTAGTGGTATTAACAAAGAGCTAATACACCAAGTATTAAAATTTGGAAGGTTTAAGAGTCCTAAATGTTTTAGCTCCATAAATTATTAGGTTCTCAGGGTGACTACTAATACTCATTTTCATTTTTTAAAGCCCAGTTCTGGTTTTTTTTTGGTTAGGTTTTAAAATGTAATCATGCAATTGAAAGCAGCATGTGCTGGCATCTACCTAAGGAACTAATTTAGAGAGCTCTGCCATTTGAACAGCGGAGAGCTAAGTTCCCTGAAGTGTCTCTAAGCATTTCAGGCTCAATGAGTCAAGACTAAATAAAACTCAGCTTCTGTGAAAACAAACACCTGCCAGATAAACCTACTGATGGTGGTTAACCATTAGCAAACCTGCTCCATTCACAGGATACTTCCAGATTGCTATATTTAAATCTCAGCTGAAGCAAGCCAGAGTGGGATACTGCACCTTAAAGAGCAGGATGTCTCTTGATCATTTCATATCATTGTGTGAGGCTAGAGGATGAGGGAGTCCAATCAGAATACCAGTGAGGAAAATGATGGGAAGTTACGGAAGGAAGAAATCATATTCTATTGAATCTATCATTCGCAAAAACACAAAGTACTGTCATTTTGCTTCAGTACTAGGCTATTATACAAAGTGGCAAATTACGTTCACTAAGAATTAATTGACACAGACCAGTCTATTACACTTTTTTTGGTACACATGAGAATAAAATGCAAAGTGGGAATTTATTGCACATAAAGGAAAATTCATTCATTAGTCAAGATAGGGTACTGTATGATGAATGAGAGGATTTTTCCACTAAGTGATTTTTATATCTAAGGAACAGGTAGGATCAGGTAGGTTTTTTTGTTTTCTTTTGTTTTGTTTCTTTCTTTCTTTTCTTCCTAAGTGAACGGGGAGTCCTCTAGAGATGAGGAGGAAGAGAGAATAAAATAATAGGGGAGAGATGGTAGGGTTGTGGCTGTGTGAAAGAGGGGAGGTTGCAGTCTCCACTTGTCTCTACATAATATGACTGACCTCAGATAATGTAGTACAGGAAAGAACTAATTCCTTTAGACCATGAAGACACAGAAGTTACATGAGAGTGAGACTGTCGGCTTGCAAGAGACAATCTTAACTTGGGGCAAATCAAAAGGGCCATCAAGGGAATGGCAGCAGGACTTTGCCTGATCTTCTCAGAAAGGAAGTGCGCTGAATGTCCCTAGGTCATTCTCAGACTAGAGGAATTCCTGCCAAACATGATCTGTAGCTTAATATCAATCTTTCTATATCTATCTATCTATCTATCCAGCTATCTAGCTAGCTAGCTAGCTATCATCTATCTAGCTATCATCTGTATATCCATCTATCTATCTTTAGTAAATAGCTATAGATCCTCCCCAAAACTGAAGGCAACAAGATAAGTCAGTGATGGCAATCAGCAGAAAAGAAACTGGGACCAAGTCGGGCTCAGTGGCTCAGCCTGTAATCCCGCGCTTTGGGAGACTGAGGTGAGTGGATTGTCTGAGCCCGCGGGTTCAAGACCGGCCTGGGCAACTTGACGAGCCCTCATCTCTACAATAAATCAAAAAATTAGCTGGGCGTGGTAGTGCATGCCTGTAATTCCGGCTACTCGGAAGGCTGAGGCGGAAGGATCGCCAGAGTCCAACAGGTCGAGGCTGCGGTGGCCAGGAGCGACCACTGCCCTCCAGCCTGGGCAATAGAGTGAGACTCCAACTCAAAAACAAAGAAAAGAAAAAAAGAAAAGAAACTGGGACCAAATCCACACAGAATCTTTCCTTACAGAGTTGCCTAAAGTTTCCCAGGGGATGAGGGTATACAAAAGGGAGAGAGAGAGGTGAACCTTAAGAAGACAAGACAATCTTTATGTGAAGGTGAAATTTAAATTGACCAGGTTGTGAACTAGTATTGATTTTTGACTTCCTGGGACTTTTTACAAACAAAAACAAAAATAGGAACAAGTCACAGAATTTGACTGAAAATATCAGTAATGGGTTGGAATAGATTACTCAAAATACATTGAGGGTTGGAGAACAGACTATTTTTTTTTATTCTAGGGAAAACATCATTTCCAGAAATGTTGCACCCTAAGTATTCTCCTTGTGTATCTTCAAAGTGGCTGCATTGCATCAGGTCTCCTAAACCTTCCTGTCGTGCCACAGGTTGGTATACTTTGAGTTCAGTTCTCCTCAATTCATTGTATACACAGTGTTTACATTTACGATTTATCATAGGGGTAATAAAGAAATATGAATAAAGCAATTTTTGTTTTGATTCTGCCTTCTTTTAAGAAGGCTGATGATAAATTTTTCATTATTGTATATAATAATTCTAAGCAGTCTGCTGAATATAAATGAATAAAGAAATTTTTAGTATATATTTATCTCCATTTCATGTTGAAGCTACCTTAAACAATCTGTGAATAGAAAAACCCATGAATAGCACCTGCAATTTATTTAAAATTCTGAAAATTTGGGACACTAGAAATAAGGTTCACATCATTATGTAGACTGTCCATACTAAGTCTGATTCCTCATATATTCAACCTACATAGAAAAAAATTGTCTACAGAGGTCATGACTTCAAATTAGCATAAGTATTTATGCTGCCTGTTTATTCTTTTGATTTTATTTTAATATTTGATTTATTTAACTTTTAATTTTTAAAAAGTTTTAATTTTAATTTACAACTATTAAAACATTGCAAAATTGGTACAAATAATTATCATGTGCCACAGACCTAGCACCCCTAACGTTGCATCTTATCTGTCAGGAGTTTAATTATTACAACCAGGACATTAGAACTGAATAGAACAAGTTAAAGGGATTAATACATAAATTGTATGCAACTTTTGCCATGTTTCTTTCTACTTTCTTTTTCTTTCCTATTTTTAAATGCATCTATGTGTCCTATCTCCCTAGTTTCATTTATTTTGGAATATTTCACTTTTTTTTTCTTCCATAATCTTGACACTTCTGAACAGCACTGGCCAGTTATTTTGTACAATGTCCCACTGTTTGTATTTGTCTGCTGCTTCCTTGTGATTAAACTCAGGTTATACATTTTTGTACCATTTATTTTTATATATGTATGATGTATTATTTCATTCTTTCATATTTAACTAACCTAAAAGGATAATAATTTATTGCATTTTGTCATTTCATTTAAATATAATTGAGTGGAAAAAATAGTATAAAGAAAAATAATTCTTTTCAAATTTTGAACACATTGTTTTACTTTGTTCTTAACTGAAAAGCAAAGTTCACTTTTGAAAATGTTAATAAAAATTGTTTGTAGTAAACATATTTACAGATATTAAGAATAAACATTTTCACAAAGATTTTTGTCTGGACATGGTGGCTCACGCCTGTAATCCTAGCACTTTGGGAGGCCAAGGCAGGAGGTTGCTTGAGTCTAGGAGTTCGAGACCAGACTAGGCAACATGGCAAGAACTCATCGTCATGAAAAACGAAAGTAAAAAGACTAGCCAGGTGGGGTGGTGCACATCTGTAGTCCCAGCTACTAAGGAGGCTGAGATGGGAAAATTACCGGAGCCTAGGAGGTTGAGGCTGAGGTGAGTGGTGAAAAGAGACCCCACCTCTTGCTCTGTTGCCTTGGCTGGAGTGCAGTGGTTGCAATCACAGCTCACTGTAGCCTTGACTTCCTGACTTCAAGTGATCCTCCTGCCTCTGTCTCCCGAGTAACTGGAACTATAGATGTGTACCACCACCCTTGGCTAATTTTTAAAAAAATATTTTTAGAGATAGGTTCTCACTGTGCTGCCCAGGAAGCTCTTGAATGCCTGGCTCAAGTTATCCTCCGACCTTAGCCTCCTGAGTGGTTAGGATGACAGATGTGAGCTACTATGCCCAGCTAAGAAAACTTCTTAATCACTGCTAATGTAAGAACATTGTATGTGTTCTTTATTACATTTTCCATTCTATGAAAGATAATAGCTATATTTCTGTTTTACTAACTTTTCATTGTTTCTGAATTGGATTTTATTTCTTGCTTTTGCAGTTTGATACACAACCTCAGTACTATTAGAAAGCACATTGGAATGTTCAGTTAATGTCATTGTCCAACTGACCCATCCTCCTTTACTGTACATATAAACAGATAATTTCTAAAATTTATCTATTTATTATAATTGAACTTGTGAAGAATGCGAAACTATCTTCAACTAGTTACATGTATTTTTAGAAAAGGAGAAATAGTTCAATTTTTCAAAATATATTTTTGTTTGTTTGTGTTGTCCAAGGAAAGAATTATATCATCAAGAACAGGAAAAACAAAGTCCATCAGTTTCCGTTTCCCCCCATAGAAACCCTTGGTGGAAGACCGGGCCCGCCACCATTTATAGCTTGAAGAAAGCAAACCAGACTTTGAACTGGGACCTAGTGACAGCCAGAAGCAGGGGCCACAGTGCAGTCATTTTCAAGGCAAGCAGAGAGTCAGTGGAGTGATATTATCTCCTCACATGGCCCAAAGCAGGAGTGAAAGGCGAACTTGACAGGCATCCTTCACATTTGGTGCCTGTGATGGCAACACTACCGTCTCTCTGGTCACAGGTGGTGTGCTCTCCAAATAGAGCGTAGAGCATAATGTTTGCTGAACCCTTGGATGTTTTGCCACTTCGTATTTTTGCTTTGTCATCTATGCCCAATTCTACAGATTTTCCTGCTTATTTTGCTGCATAAATAAGTCAGATTTCTCATGTGTTCAACCATGAATGCTGGATAATACCCCTGGTAAATGATATGACTAAAGATTTGATCTTCTCTTCTCACTTGGTTTTAGCATGTTTCAGACACTGCCTAATTTGTATGATGGTGTATATTGTCTTGATCTCTAGCTGTCTGTAGAATTGTAAGTTTTTAGTATTAACGGAGACTTAATCACTGTATATCATATTTGCACACACATATTCTAAAACAAGTTTTAAATATATGCCTCAAAACTTCACATATAATTATTATAATCTAAAGTACTTACCTTGGGAGATTACACACTAACATCAAATAACCATCAAAAAATTCTGCCAACCATCTTTCCTATTCTTAAACAAGAGTATTCATTACACTGATCACTTTTTATATTTATCAAGACAAGACTCAGAGGCTTTACATTAGAAAAATTAAATCAATTTTTAAAGGTTGATGACTAGCTGTCATTTTGAATGTGGAACATTCTTTATTAAGACCTTTGTGACCAGCCGGGCTCGGTGGCTCAGCCTGTAATCCCGCGCCTTGGGAGGCTGAGGTGAGTGGATTGTCTGAGCCCACGGGTTCAAGACCCGCCTGTGCAGGCGAAACCTCATCTCTACAATAAATTAAAAAAAAAAAAAAAATTAGCCGGGCGTGGTAGCGCGTGCCTGTAGTTCCAGCTACTTGGAAGGCTGAGGCGGAAGGATCACCGGAGCCCAGCAGGTCGAGGCTGCGGTGGCCGGGAGCAGCCACTGCACTACAGTCTGGGCAACAGAGTGAGACGCCAACTAAAAAAAAAAAAAAAAAAAAAAGACTTTTGTGACCAAGCTTCTCTGCATCCTGGCCCTTAGTATGATAGTTCCACAAGATCTAACGCTTACTTTGGCAGTTTTAACATTCTTCCTCTTGGAATGCTTCTTTCTTGAAGGTTTCTTTTTTTAGGAGAGCCCAGCTGTTATGCTTTGAGCCTTCCACATAACCAAAGGCAGAGGCTTTTGAAAGAAAGTCAAACCTCTGGCTGACATCAGTGCCTGCATCCCCTAGTCAAACCTGTAGTTGGCTATAACTGCCTAAAGTCTCAGCTAAGTTCATATGGAACAGAACAGCTTTGTAAACCCAAAGAATGATGAGAGACAGTGAGTCGTCATTCTAAACCAGTAAGAAATTGGATGTTTTTTATACGACTGGAAAAATCTTAAGCACACTGATTGTTTAGAACTCAACAGGAAAAACATAACCATACATTTTTATTTGCAGCTTTCTTCTTTAGGTTCACAGTTACCCCATGTATTATAGTGTCTTTTTTCAATATATTTCTCTAGTGGTACTTTAATTTTTCTAAGAACTTCTACTGTACTTTCATTACTAACATTAATTATAAATACTTTCTAGCCTCTTTCATTTTGTAAGATTATAAAATTTTTAAGTAATGAGTGGGCAAGATGGCAATGGAACTGGTCAGAGTGTGAGAGTCTCTGCAAAAACAAAAGTCCATGAAGACTGTCTTCATGAATGTGTGTGCTAGTGGGTGAGTGAAAGTCCATCCGAGGGGAGACTTGTGTTCAAGCACCTGAGGCTTTTCTCCGTGGGTGACTGCAATTCACCACTGCCCTGAGATCAGAGATTCTGGTGCACAGGATCATCTGTCATTCTCAGAGGTCACTTGGCACCTGACCCAGGTGACCGCCTGTGGCAACAGGCCAGGTAGTAGCGGCAGGAACTGTGGAGAAGGCACAGTGAGGAAATCTGGAACTGAGCCTTGCTGCCAATGAGATGCCAACCACTGTCATTTTCTCTGTCCCATGTGTGGGAAGAGACATGCATTGCCCCACCTCACACTGTCCAGCCTCCAACCTGAGATCTAGAAGCCATCTCCACACCCCTCTGGGATAGACCATCAGACATGGAGAAATAGATGCCCCTCCTCCACGCTGGACCAGTCAAAAACACACTTGATCTGAGTGGGAGACTAGGCAGCAGTGGCAGCAGCAGACAAATTGGGGGGCAAACTCTACCACATGGACAGATTTTAAGACAGTAGGAAGTGGAGTCCAGGAGGCCCACACACCTGTCAGCAGATATTGTGATCTGCAGATAGCTCTCTTTCCTTAATAAAATATCAGAGTGCAAAAAGCACAGGCCCCCAACCCCAGTCCAGCTTTCAAATTGAAAAAAGCCAGAGAGAGGATCTACATAAGGAAGAATAGGGGAGAGGGCAAAAAGAAGTGAAAGCGACCCCCCCATCACTGAACAACGTATACATACAAGGGGAGGAAAACCTGCACAAATAAAGAAGAACCAACAGAAGAACACAGATCACTTAAAGACACCTGGGAAAACAGCAACTGAGAATAAAGACATTGTAATTCAAACAATGAAGAGTCCCCAGAATGACTGTTCTCAAACGACAATCCAAGAGAGAATAAAATAAATGAGGAGAAGCCGAGCTCGTTGGCTCAGCCTGTAATCCCACGCTTTGGGAGGCTGAGGTGAATGGATTGCCTGAGCCCGCAGGTTCGAGACCCTCCTGGGCAACTTGGTGAGACCTCATTTCTACAATAAATCAAAAAATCAGCTGGGCATGGTAGCGTGTGCCTGTAATTCCAGCTACTCGGAAGGCTGAGGCGGAAGGATCGCCGGAGCCCAGCAGGTCGAGGCTGCAGTTGTTGGGAGCAGCCACTGCACTCCAGTCTGGGTGACAGAGTGAGACCCCAATTCAATAAATAAATAAATAAGTAAATAAGAAGAGGTAAGAGGAAAAAAATGAAGGAGTTGATGACAGAAATGATAGCAATAAATAATACAGTGAATGAAATAAATAGCAAACTGATAAGCATGGAAAGCAGAATTAACTAAGCAGAAGAAAGAATCTCAGAGGTTGAGGACCAAATATGGAATTAACCCCAACTCTTCAAAACAGAAAAGAAGCTTTAAAAGAGGGAACAAAGTGTCTAAGAGATGAACAATTACATCAAGAGACCAAAACTAAGATTATCTGGAATCTGCGAGGCAGATAGAGAGACAGAGACCATTCTGGAACAAACAGTCTAACTTTCCTCACCTCATCAAAGATCAGAGATATGACCATCCAAACACAAGAGATTCAGAGAATCCCTGCAAGACATCAAATGAGAAAACCAACTACTAGACACATAATAATTCACTTACACAAACTAGAAATAAAATTTAAAAAATATATATCCTAAAGGCAGCAAGAGAGAAAGACCAGACTACCTACTGGGGAAGACCAATTAGAATAGCAGAAAACTTAGCTATAGAAACACTACAGGCTAGAAGAAACTGAAGCCCAATTTTCAAAGTTCTCAAAGAAAAACAATTTCAACCAAGAATTACCTACCCAGCTAAGCTAAGTTTCACCAGTGATGGAGAATTAAAATCTTCCCCAGTCAGTCAATCCCTAAGAGTTTATGCTACTCTAGCCTAGCTCTACAAGAAACTCTTAAGAAAGTGTATTAAACACAGAAGAAAGGAAAAAAAGAATGACAATGCCCTTTCAAAGAATGCAGGAAAAAGATTGAAAACACACATGTATCAACACAAAAATCAAAATAAAGACAACAAACAAACAGCAGTAACAGCAAACTCTATAAGAACCTAATGACTGGGATAAACTCTCACATCTCAATAATTAACCTGAATGT
>CAUYQG010027794.1:0-11919 GCA_963574415.1 Tarsius wallacei | reverse complement strand
GCCCAGCTAATTTTTGATTTATTGTAGAGATGAGGTCTCGCCAAGTTGCCCAGGCGGGTCTCGAACCCGCGGGCTCAGGCAATCCACTCACCTCAGCCTCCCAAAGGCGCGGGATTACAGGCTGAGCCACCGAGCCCGGCCGGATAGTTACTCTTGATGGCATCCTGGCCTCCACACTGACCTTCGGTGACTCTCAGTGAAATATATAACAGTCGTTCCTCTCCCAGGTGTTCCAACTGCCTAGGTCTGTGACTTTGGTTCTGGTGCTTCCTTGGCACAGTAGAATTGCAAGTTTAGTGGGAGCAGAGGACTCGTCCTCTCATGGGGTGTGTGTGTATAACCATGAGGGAGAAGGGACCTGGAGGTGATTAGGAAGTGTGTGCAGAGGTCTCAGAGTCTGTTCTGTGGAGCTTCTAGACTCATTCATTAATTCAGGTCAGTGGAGATAGTAGGATTGCACAGGTCTTTGGGCAGGAAGGATCTTACCTGTTGGAGGTGTGGAAAAGCTGCAACCATGTTCCCAGAAATAAGGGGTAGAGACCTAATCATAATACTGTGTGTGTGCGTGTGTGTGTTTGCAAGCGTGAGAAAAAAGAGATTGAGAAGAAGCGTTTACATGAAATACTCACATTTGTTCCTTTGCTGTAATAGACCTGCACAGATCATTACCTTGAAGATTTAAAAACTAAATGAGCTCATCATATCTAGGAACTTCCACCGACATTCATGCTTGATTGCAAGGCCTGCTTTACCTTCGAATTTCAACTTCATTGTTTGTTATCAATCCTCAGATGTTTGTGTGTTTCCCCCTCTCGGATTCTGCCACAAACATGTTAGTTTTTGTGTGATGGATGTGAAGGTTTCTTAACAAGACCCCACCAAAGGACATTTTCATAAAAACAACCCTATGACCTTAAGGGCTTAGACTGGAGTTTCTGAGGAATTCAGTGGCCTGAGAGGTGAGACTTGAGTTGACTTTGGAGGGGACAGAAGTTTACATTTTTTAACTTAATAATTTGAGTTTCATATGAATGATTCTGCGTTCTGTGCAATACTATGCATTTTCATAACTGTCTCTTCCACTTTGGGTAAAGGAAGGGAGGGAAAAAATAACAGCAGCAGCATTCTGTGGGCAAAGGAAGAAAACAAGAGAATGGGGCAGAGAACAGGCTAAATTTAAAATTGTAATTGGCTGACTTCCACTGGCTTGCGGGTGTTTTAATGACTCATAATAACTTCATTTAAAACCAGCTGAGCAGAAAATAGATTGGAGAGGAGCCTCGGGCCATTATGGATTTGTTTTTTTTTGACAAGCTTGGTTTTCAGCAGCCAGGAAGGCTCTCAGAGAGGGCTTGGCTGTGTTCTGTGTTCTGTGTGTTCTCTCTCTCTCTCTCTTTCTCTTTCTCTTTCTCTCTCTCTCCCTCTCTCCCTCCCTCCCCTCCTCCTTCTCTCTCCCTCTCTATTTCTCTCTCTCTCTCTCTCTCTCTCTGAGGGTTGGTGGTCTGCCCAGGAGAGATTGTATAGAAACCAGAGCTTGCTTTTTTTAAAAAAAAAAAAAAAACTCACCCCCCCATTTTTAACTGATTAAAAATAGATGCCTTGAGGTATTATTTTAGCATCAGTAGGATTTTTTTCACCTTTGATGTGGTAAATGGAACATAAATAAAATTGTTTTTGAAATCCCTGAATTAATTAGGTAGTAAAGCAACTACAACACATAAATGTCCTTGGCCGTCTGGCTTTTTCCCTAACCCTGATCCATATTTGTGGGGTGTTTCCCTTTTTTTTTTCCCCAATCCCCTCCCCCTCTCCCACCAGGCCCTCCTTCCTCTGAGCATGGACCCTCGTTTTGAATGGCAAGATTCTTTTATCATCCTGGCAGCAGCCAATGATTTTTTTTTTAATCTGTAGGATTTTGACAGTATTGGTTCTATCTGGTTACCCAGTTAGCTCCAGGAGTTTTGAGAATTGCCAGAGAAGGCTTTAACCTGCCTCTAGTTGTTTTAAATAGACCCTGCCTGTTTCCCATGCTAGGAACTGTGCCAGACTGGCGAGTGTTCCTTTCTCTCTTCTCTTTTGAAAAGTCAGCCGATTCAGCCATAGGATGTGTCTGTCTGGGCAGGACGAGAGGCCGCCCCCCATCTGATCACTCTTAGCCGTTTATCTACCCTCTTCTTATGGCACCTGTCACCTTCTTTGTTACATGGCTATTTATTTGCCTGCCTTTTTTCACCCGCTAGACTCTAAGCTTCTTGAGAACATTTGACTTATTTCTGTGTCCCCTATGCCGCCTCTTTTAGTAACGTGCATGGTGGTTATAACTTAGTCTTTTTTTTTTTTAAGTTGGAGTCTCACTCTGTCACTCAGACTGGAGTGCAGTGGCACGATTACGTCTCACTGCAGCCTTGACCTCCTGGGCTCAGGCGATCCTTCTGCCTCACCCTCCCGAGTTGCTGGGATTATAGGTGCATGCCATCACGCCTGGTGAATTAAAAAAATTTTTTTTTTGGTAGAGACGAGGTCTCTCTCACTATGTTGTCCAGGCTGGTCTTGAACCCCTGGGCTCAAGCAATCCTCCTGCCTCAACCTCTCAAAGTGCTGGGATTACAGTGGTAAGCCACCATGCCCAGCTTTATAGCTCAGTCTTTTACAAATAAACTAACAGATGAGTGGGTGGGTATGTGGATGGACACATGGTAGGTCATAGGCCCGAGGTGCTCCCCTGCTTCTTCCAAGTCCTGCGAATCAGCAGTCTGGACGAGTTGACAAGGGAGGAAGTCAGGGACCATTGTGCTCCATTGCATCCTCATAGCCAGACACATGGCAGGCTCTTAGGAAGTATCTATTGAATAAATGAATAGTGCAGGGAGGATGGTAGGAGTGCAGAAAGGGGAGAAAAGACCATTCACCAAATGCTTGCTGTGTTCCAGGCGAGTGGATTATCTGAGCCCGCGGGTTCAAGACCAGTCTGGACAACTTGGTGAGACCTCATCTCTACAATAAAAATTAAAAAATTAGCCAGGTGTGGTAGTGCACGCCTGTAGTTCCAGCTACTTCGAAGGCTGAGGCGGAAGGATCACCAAAAATTGAACTCCCCCCCACCTTTCAGATTACGTTGTTCTGTGTATCTAAACTCATTTAATCTCCCCTTAACTTTGGAAGTAAGTATGCTGATTCTGTTTTGCAGATAAGGACACTAAAGAATAAGCTTGCCTGAGTAACTTGCCTAAGACCACACACAGCTCAGAAGTGGCAGAACTGGATTCAGCTCTTGGTCTCTCCTCCACCCCACGTCTTGCTTCTCTGGTATACCATGCCGCTGTACCTGGTCCCCGGCCTCATGCTGTTTGAGTGCCTGAATGCCTGCTTTTCGGCTTGTAGCACTGACCAATGTCTCAGGAACCAGGAAGCCGAGACCAGGAAAGCCCTGGTCCCAGTGGTCCCGAGGGTAAAGAGGGTGCACAGTAATTGACTGCAGCTCGAGTGCCTTGCACCTGGGCCACCAGGAGCAGGTGTGGCTTATTAGCCTCTTCCTGCCCTGCCAGAGAAGCGTGTGTTCGGTGGGTGCTGGGTTGTGGCTGTTACTTCTTTTTTTTCTTTTTGAGTTGGAGTGTCACTCTGTTTCCCAGTCTGAAGTGCAGCGGCACGCTCATGGCCACCCAGCGTTGACCTGGGCTCCGGTGATTCTTACACCTCAGCCTTCGAAGTAGCTGGAACTACAGGTGTGCGCCACCACACCTGGCTAATTTTTTTTATTTTTATTGTCGAGATGAGGTCTCACCAAGTTGCCCAGACTGGTCTTGAACCTGCGGGCTCAGACAATCCACTCGCCTTGGCCTCCCAAAGTGCTGGGATTATAGGTTGACCCACCGAGCCCTGCCAGCTGTTATTTCTGCTTGTTACGTTGCCTTGTAGGGCTGGGATGGGGTGGGTCTGGGAGCATTGCTGGAGGGTCTGTGGGTGAATATGTGACTCTCCCACCCAGGGAGAGCTTGGCCATGTCATACCCCCCCGCCCCACACCTCCTCCCCACTTTATGCCACACCGAGAGGAGGGGCAGGAGGTCTGTGGTCCCTCCTGCATGGCGACCCGGCTGAGTACTCTGCTCTGTGATGCTGGGTTAGGAGAGAAAGGGGCAGCTGACCCGTGCTGTAGCCTAGAAATGTGGGAGCTATGTAGCCACTTAGACTTCCAGTGTCTCGGAGTGTGACATGCTGGGAAGATTGTACCTCCCTCCCCACCTTTCAGATTATGTCTAGAGAAGCTGGACCACTTGGTGTGAGGCTAGTTATGTCAGTTCTCTGGCAACCCCTTGTTCCCCAGGCACACGCTGGGGATGCTGGAGCCTTCTCTGGGGAGCAAAACAGCAGCCAAATGGGAACCAGATGGTGAAGATTGAGCAGCAGAGAAACCTCGATGACGACTCTGGGTCACACGTGTGGTTCTCTTTGGGGGGGAAATGAATGAATGAATGAGTTCATCGACTAGCAACTGAACTGAGGGCCAGTGGCATGCAGAGCTCAGGAGGGCGGACGGAGGAGTTGAAGCCAGTGTCCTTGTCTACAAGAAACCGACGGTCTGACTGAGAGGATGACACAAGCCTCCTGTCAAGGGAAAGTGTCGCATGGGCTGGGTGTTCTCATTGTCCCCACGGAGGGGGGTGGGGGGACACAGTGTGGCAGGAATTGAGAGCAGGGAGAAACGCTCAAAGTCCAGGGTGAAGAGGAGAGGCTTCAGGAAGGAGGTTCATGAGATTTTGATGACGTCTTTTCTCCTGGAATATCTAGAAGGCTCTCTGGTGGAAATGGACCTACTTTCCTGGGTAAGAGGCAGCTAGAACTTCTATGCGCTAGAAGTATCCAGGCAGGCATCTCTTCCCTCCCCTCCTCCTTCTGTGGCCACAGCCATCTCAAAGAGGCTTAGAGCCCAGTTCCTTGCACGTGAGAGTCCTTGGATCCTAAGATGATGACCCTCCCTGGCCTGTGGGCTGAGAAACATGGCACTCAAGACGAGAAGCTGCCACCCAGGGGTGCCTTCGCTTTGAGGCATCCACAGACAAACACGTGTTAAAGTGAGGCTTAGACTTGTGTGCAGACCCAGTGTGTTGTAAATTTCTCATATGGACCTTGATGGACTAAAATATGTGCTGTGTGTGCCCAGAGGTCTACGAAGCCCAGGTTGAGAAAACATAGCTGAGAGGGCTGCCCCTTGGTGAGGTTGAGGTCAGACTCAGCCGCCCTGGAGGACAAAAGGAAGAACCATGAGGAGGGTCTCAGGCTGTCACAACCAGGGTCCAACCCGCCTTCTCAGACTGTCGCACCCAGAGCCCAACCCACCTTCTCAGGCTCGCTCTCCTCATCGGTGGGAGCCGGTGGGAGAGAAGGGTGGGGGCTTTGGGAGCTAGGGGCTCCCTCCCTTGGGGCCTTCCAGGATTCAGCCTGGGAGACGTCTCTTCTAGAAGTGAACATGCTCCCTCCTCCTTCCTCCATCCACTCCCGTTTTGATTGGAATTCTTTCACTTGCCAGGGAACAGAAAAAAGAAAAAGCAAGTTCTAAACTTTTCATTAGGTAGTTGGGATAGAAAGTCTTCTGGGTAGTTGTATTAAACCTCAGCAGCTCTCTTGCTGACTATTATAAGCTAATTGAGCTCCGGGAGCTCATTGGCTGTTGCATTTTGTTGGAGTAATTATGCAAGGCCACAGTCATTTTCAGTAACAAGGTAACTCCAGGTAAAGAGAGAACTCCCTGAAACTTTGGATTTGCTGGAGTCTTCCTTCCTCAGTGGCCTCCATTCACAGGAATCCTGGATAAAGGCCCAGAGACCAGATCTTTGGAGGCTGTTATCCCTTCGGGATTACTATCTAACAGCGCAGGTCTCCTGGTCCCTTCGCTGGGGCCTGATGGGAATCCAGAGAGCCATGGTGGGGGACCAGTTTTGCATTGATTGAGTCAGTCCAGAATATGGGATAGAGGGAAACAGGTGCAGGCTTCAGAGGATGGAGGATGTCGTGGTGGTGTCTCCAGGACTTACCTGTGCACCGAGAGAGCAGGGCCTGATAACAGGTAACCAGGCTGCACGGATGCTCTGTTTCTACTAGGGCTGTGTCTGTCTTGGCAGAGCAAAGTGTGGGCTTGTATGTAGAGGACCCACATGTCTACCCCCAGGGGCTCTTTCTAACCTGCAGGATTCTTGATGGTGACACTTTCTTCCACAAACCATTCTCTAGCTAAGCTCCACCCACTTCCAGAATCCTCGTCAGGAGGCAAGCGCTGGCACAGTGGGCTGGCAAGGGCCTTTCAGTGCCCTCTGGAAGGGGTCCTGGGGCCTTGCCAAGCTGAACATATCCTCTGGGTGGCCCCGCCTCATCTCTGGCCTGCTGCCCATCAGCATTGAATCATGGCCCTCAGAGGACAGCATGTAACTGTGCTTCCTGATATGGCCCCCGGCCCCCCGGGGTGACAGGAAGAGTCATTGTCACGGGAGCACTCCATCTTCCCGACACCACAAGGCTGGCGTGGCTTCCTTCCCTAGTGCTCGGACCCACATGTCCTAGAATTCTGTTCTGGGAGCAGACATAGAGCTGTTTGATAAAATAAATACTGTGACCCTTGTATTTTATTTTATTTTTTTCGATTCTCCATCTCCCGCTTTAGCTTTCAGGACTTTATTCTCAGCCTCTGGCCTGAACTGTCTTCTTCCTCTGTCTCACAGTTGTAAAAGTTTGTCACAGTCAGAGGCTGGCTGAATCGAAGCAGGAGTGTGGTGTTTGGTTAAATTGTGAAATTAGCTGGGGAAGTTAATGAGGCATTCCGCCTCTGCCTTCCAAAGAGCAGGGAGTTTATGAAGGTGCTTCAAGCACCTTGCCTGAGAAGGAAAGAAAGGGAGAAGTAACGAGCAGGAGAGGCTTTCAGGGATGTGGAGGAACCTCAGCCAGGTGAGTTGCCAGGCCCTGGACGTGGCTGTCACTGGCTTGGCTGATTGGGACGTGAGAGGTTATCTCCTCAGAGCTCCTGCTGTGGGTCAGGCTCCACCTACCTGCCTTGAGTCCGTGGGAGCTCCCCACCACGTGTCTGAAAGTGTCCCGAGACCGCACACGTCTGGCTATGGGGAACTGTTCCTGTGCCAACATATCCTTTTTGTCCGGAGCAAGGCTGAAGAGACAAAGACTAAATGCTTTGTCCTAGAAGGAGCCCGTGATGGAAAGGAGGAAACCAAAGACAATGGTGATGGCAGCTCGTGTTTACTGAAGGCCTGCAGGTGCCAGTTAACTTTTCTTCATTCTCGTTTGAGCCTCGCAAGACCTGTTTGAAGTTAGTACTACTATTACGTCCATTTTACAGATGAGGAGAGTGAGTCGACTTGCCCAAGGTCACCCAGCAAGTAAGAGGCAGAGCTGGACTGTAATCCCAGGGCTGCCTGACCCTGGTGCCCTTGTCTCAATCTTGGAGGCAAAATTGTTTCCATTCCTTCTTCCAGACCACAGTTCATGAGGTACAGATTGCACATCTGCAGATGCTCACCTTGAAACTTTGGAAGTCACGGTCTCAAAGGTGCACGCATAAGAGCTGCCAGCAGTCTTATTTTCTGCACACCAAATACGCAGACCCTCTAATTACACCAAGCAAACCTTTCTGTTTTCAGGTAGCAATTCGATGTCATTTCAGTTGTCAGAAGCACTTTAATAATGCTACAGGCTTCACGTGGGGGAATAGTTACCCCACCTGGGCCTTTGGCATGGGGTGAGCCAGAAAAGGCGAGTTTTGTTTTGCTGTGTTTTGTTTTTGTGGTGGGGAGATGGTTCATACTAAGAATGGGCATTAAGCGTGGCGGGCACCATTTCTGTTTGGAAAAGTGTGGCGTCTTAAGGCTTCTGAATTTTGAGCCTGCAAATGTCAGGGCTGCAGTTGTAATGTAACACCTCAATTATGGTGCAGGGGGTAAGGAAGCAAGACTCTGAAACCTGCGAGGTTCTTTAGATCCATGGCCTGAGCCACAATTAAGGTTTCAGCGACACCAAAGGCAAGCCAATGAGTGTCATTTTTAACCAGTTTGAACATTTTACTACTTCCTCACATCAGAAGCACCCGGGCCAGCGAACCCGCTTCTTGTCCTCAATAAAGTGATTAAGCTGAACGGGTGTTGGGGAGTATTATTAGGCTGAGAAGGGCTAAAAATAGACATGCTCTGTTTTCTGAAAGCCACAGCGGGCCTGGAGAGACTGGCAGCCTCGAGGTGCCACTGCGGGGCCTGTGGAAGGGGGAGGGAGGGTGGCAGTCCCCAGGGACCTGAGTCTGAGATGGGGGTGGTGGGTGTTGTGACAGGTGGGTCGGGTAGTGGGGCCTCTCCCAACTCTCGTCAAAAGAGGAGTCACAGTGGAAGCAGCGGATTGGCTGCTTCTCTCTTGGTCTATAAAAACCTCCAGAGTATGTGTGTGTGTGAGTGTGTGTGCATAATGTGTGTATGTGTGTGTATGCACGTGTGTTTGCATGTATATGTGTGTATTCATATACTTAAAGTAACTGACATCTTTGGAGTCTAGAATGGATGCCTGGGCCTAAAATGTTCACACTCAGCTCCAAACCGATCAAATTTACCTACTGTTGTGACAGAAGGAGTCTGATCTGGGCTGTAGGTCAGGCTCCGTGGGGTACATACAAAGAGAATTGGGGAGGAGCAGAGACCCTGAGAGCCAAGGGTGAGGGTCTGCTCTGCAGAGTCTTGGTGAACTAGGAAGCTCAAGGAGGTGTAATAAAGGTCTTTTTGGTGACCTGAAGGCGAGTCAAGAAACCATGTTTATTTCAGTATTTATAGTTTGCTGTCATTCATCAATGTGAGAGTCCATTTTTCTACTTTAAGTGAATACAATTGATTGTTTTTTTTTTATGATAGAACATCTTGCTTGCTTAGAATTCAGAAGAAGAATACTCAAAGTCAGGCATTGAGGGTTATGCCAGTAGGAGTTTTATTGTAAATCAGTCTTGAAGATCGGTTGTACCTTTTTCTCTAGAAAGTCCTACGCGTTTTTTTTACTTAAAAAAAAGTTGTTGTTTTTTTAACACTGAAATAAATAGTATTTCACCACTACACATTTTCATATCTTTGAATTTATTCCTCTCAATGATAGCTTAAGGTGTCAGGGAGGGGCTAGGAACATGACGTCCATTTTATAGATGGAGCAACTGGACGTCCATTTTATAGATGGAGCAACTGAGGCCAAGGAAGGTAAGATCTTAGAATACACTGAAGTCTAAAGCGGAGCCAGGTCTAGTAGTCCCTGGTGCTACTGGCTCCTAGTTTGGGCTCTCTATGATGGACAGTGGCATTATGCTCCTGGACAAGGAGGTGAGGGTTATTCTTTTGTCATTTTATTTTTTTGAGTTGGAGTCTCACTCTGTTGCCTAGGCTAGAGTGTGCTGAAATAATCATGGCTCACTGCAGCCATGACCTCCTGGGCTTAGGTGATCCTTCCACCTCAGCCGCTTGAGTAGCTGGGACTACAGGTGCATGCCACCATGCCCAGCTAATTTTTTGATTTTTTTTTTTGAGGAGGCAGGGTCTCACTATGTTGCCCATGCTAGTCTCAGATTCCTGGGCTCAAGCAATCCTCCCACCTTGGCTTCCCAAAGTGCTGGGATTACAGGCATAAGCCACTGTGCCAGGCCAAGTTTCTATTACTGTCATCACTGGGGTTAATAAGCACATACTATATGGCAGGCATTATACTTGGTACATTTCTAGCTCTATCTGTTTAGTGGTTTACCACTCATTTAACTCTCACAATACCTCTGAGACAATAGAACTATGAATGTCTTCACTTCACAGATGAAGAAACCAAGACGTAACCTTTTAAGGAATTTACCCAAGTCATGAAGCCAGTGAAGGGCAGTGCAAGGATGTGACCCAGGGCTGTCCAATCCCAAAGCCTCCTCTCCTATCTGTGCAAACATCTGCTGTCGGCCAAAAAAGTGACACCTAGAGAGGGGGTCTATACCAGGAAGACAGTGCCTAAAGGTCCCACGTGGTTTCAAACAGGCAAATGTGCGATAAGCAGTGATTTGAAAATGAAGCTTCATCTCACCTTCTTCTGCAGAACTTTGCATGTTGCAAAAACTCCAAATGGAATCTAAGACAAGAGAAAGAAGAGTAAGTCTCTCCCCTCCTGCCAGTTTTTAATTTGTTCTCTGAGTGGCAGTCACATGAGGGAGAGACGGGCAAGAGGTGAGCAAGGGCAAATGCTGCCGTGGAGAGCAGTGCTGTTGGGGGTCTGTCCAGCCCTCCCCTCAGTCAGCTGGCAGCAGACAGCCCCACTGTATCCCACCCACCTTGTCCCCATTAAGAACCCTATTAGTGGCTGGAGAATGCCAGACCCTTCCAGCACTCTAGGAATCTCTGGTTATATTTTCTTCTTCTGAGTTGGGGATCTCACTCTGTTACCCAGGCTGGGTGGAGTACAGTGGCACGATCATGACTCACTGCAGCCTTGACCTCCTGGGCTCAGGTGATCCTTCTGCCTCAGCCTCCTGAGTAGCTGGGACTACAGGCGCATGCCACCATGCCCAGTTAATTTTTAAAAAATGTTTGCAGAAACAAGGTCTCATTATGCTGCCCAGGCTGATCTTGAACTCTTGGGCTCAAACAATCCTCCCACCGAAGCCTCCTAAAGTGATGGGCTGCAGAGCCACTGCACCCAGTCCTGCGGGTATGTTTTCTAACTAGACTACTTGACTCTTGGAGACTATGTTGAGACCACAGAATCATCTTTTTTTTTTTTGAGTTGGAGTCTCATTCTTGGAGTGCAGTGGCACGCTCATGGCCACCGTGGCCTCGACCTACTGGGCTTAGGTGATCCTTCAGCCTCAGCCTCCCAAGTAGTTGAAACTACAGACTCACGCCACCAAGCCCGGCTAGTTTTTGTGATTTATTGTAGAGACAAGGTCTCACCAAGTTGCCTAGGCTGGTCTCGAACCCCTGGGCTCAGGCAATGCTCATGTCTCAGCCTCCCAAAGTGCTGGGATTATAGGCTGAGCCACCACACCCAGCCAGGATCATCTTAATTATTTTGGACAAGAACAAAATCTTAGGAAAAACTGCTTGACTATTGCTTCTGGCTTTTTCAAAGCCCCAGTCCACATCTGTCTTTCCTAGGGACATGTGATCTGAGAAAACACAACAGATCCAATGCATAGCCCAAGCACCACCCTCAGTTTACCTCTGAGAGCTCACATTTAGAGATGTCAAGAATGTCATCTGCTCCAGCTTCTTTTGCCTAAAGGTAAAAAGGATTTTTTTAAAAAGTGCTCAAGACATCCCTGCTGAGTGCACAAACCAGGCAAAAAAACATAAAACTACAGAGCTGCAAGGGCCCACTATGTGGTTCCACTTGTCTGTTCTGCAAGTGGAATGGTGATTCCTGCTTTCCTGGCACGTGAGGTCCAGCAGGGATGAACAACTGAACAAGGCATGGCAAGTGTGCTCAGTTTGTGCAGGGGACATGCACTTGATAGGGGCCTCACTGGTTGGGTCTGAGTCAGATACAGTAAGTCCCCTACATATGAAACCTCAAACTGTGTTCTTTTGTATAGTTTTGTGTTGAAGTCTCACTCCATTGCCCAGGCTGGAGTGCAGTGGCACTCTCACAGCTACTCCAGTGTCCACCCACTGAGCTCTGGCAATCCTTCCACTTCAGCCTTCCAAGTGGCCAGAACTACAGGCACGTGCTATCATGTCCGGCTAATTTTTGGATTTATTGTAGAGATGAGGTCTCGCCAAGTTGCCCAGGCTGTTCTTGAACCTGTGGGTTCAGGCAATCCACTCGCCTTGACCTCCCAAAGTGCTGGGATTACAGGCTGAACCACCGAGCCCGGCCAATAACTTTGTTTTTTAAAATAATAAGACTAATATGCCTGCACTAAAAAATA
>CAUYQG010027793.1:0-20390 GCA_963574415.1 Tarsius wallacei | reverse complement strand
AACCTATATAAGCTTGTGAAAAATAAATAAAATTGGACAGAGCCTTGAGCTCTCCCCAGGAAGAGGATTCCTGTCGTTTTCGTCTTTTCTTTTTCGCTGCTTCCCGATTCCCCCGCCTCAAGCCCTGACTCTCTCCCGGAGGTGGACTCCGGCAATGGTGCATTAAAATGAAAAAACAAAATAAATAAAAAGTTTAAGGTCACAAGTGAAGCCACTGTTAGATGTGTATCAATGCTAGTGAATAACCATGTGCCACAATTAGTGATTTTTTTTTGCAGAATGTTCTACACTATTCTGCACTATTGGTAGTTTAAATGGTTTTCCTCAAAGGATGTGTGAGTTTTTCCCCTCTTTTGGCAGTTTTATGTTGCTACTGTGGCAGTAAAAAATATACCATTGAAGGTGGTCACCTAGAAGGAAGTTTCAGTTCTACATGTACAGATTCATTCTTTATCTTGGTTGTGGTTGCCCAATCACATGTGGGCATTTTTTTCTACTTGTTCAACTGATGTGACAGTCTTTATTAGGAGTCTTCCCTGGTGCTGTCATCACTTATTCCATGCATATGCAATGAATCGATGAGCAAAGTTGCTACAGTCTTTTGCTCTGTGTGCTGGTGAAATAACACGAAATATTGGATTGTCAAAATCAGCCTCACTCAAGTTTGTGATCAAGATTTTTCTATCATTTCAAGAAAGTGAGTAATCATGTGACACAGGCAAAGCAAGGAGAGATATGGGGTCACTAATGTACCTCCAACATTTTTTTCTTGCTGAATCAGGATGCACTCTTGTCCATAATATAACAAATCTGTAAGGATGTATACAGCTATACTATGTACATAAAACAGTCCTTTTAGTCTTGAAAGATCTCCATTATATTCTTATAAATTTTGCAGTTTTGTGACATTTTTCTAGGCAAATATGCTCCATAAATCTATAGATATTAGGTTTGTTTATCATGTACATTCCTAGGACAGATAAGTCCTACTAAAAGCAATCGGTAAAAAGGGATTCTCTAGCTAGAAAGACAACTAGTTCATTTGCTCTTAGCAAATAAGAAAATTTTCTAGATCATCTTTCTTTGTTGCTGAGTCTCCCAGGAAAAGGAGAGAAGAAATTGCACACTCACTGCATCAATCTATAGAATACAAATGTGTTCTCCATCCAGGCTATAAATGTCCCAAGAGCCAGCCTAGCCCAGATATCTTACTGCTTTTCTCTGGCATGTTTATATTATGATACAAGTCTTATATACTAACTTCTCAGACAGATTTTTTCTTTGCAATTGATGTATTTTATTCAGGTTAACATATTTCTCAATATGGTCTCATATTGACTATATTATGCAAAATTTTCTTGTGATCCTATCCTCTTCTTTCTGTTTTCCAGTGAAGGTTCAGATTTTATCTTCTGTTTCTTTATATTCTTTGTTTTTTTAAAGACATTATTCAGGAACAGTAGTTAAATACGTTGACTCAAGACAGTATCTTGTATGGCAATTTAGTTTTTAATTATTGTATACATTTTTTCTTTTCTTTAATTAAAAATTTTCTCCAAATACACTTTTCTATCCATGAAGCAATGTAAGCCATTGTTGAATAACTTGAATAATGTTATTAAAAATTAATTTCTCAGGTTTCTAAAATCTCACTGCAAAATCCTTATACTTTTGCAAGTTTTTCCCTTTTTGAAAGTATAGGGTATATCTATGCAATCAACAAGCTTCTTGGAGTCCCTTAGCTTTTTGTTTTCTAAGCTTTTGATAAATATACTTTTCTTATTCTCTTCTTTCTTTTTCTTTTTTTTTGATGCATCCACAGATTGGATTTCTACTACACAAAAGCACATGCATTTTCACTACTTTATGTGTGTCAATGACATCCCTTTACTTGTAGGAAAATAAGTAAATCTATGTATATTGAAAGGAGATTCAAGGAATTTTCACTAAAGTATGTCAATGATTTTCCTTTACTTTTAGGAAAATAAGTAAAACTGTGTATATTGAAAAGAGGTTCAAGAAATCCTACCAAAGTTTTCTTCTCTTTTTCTTAACCTTTGGAGCCTTCCACTAATTGGAAAAACTTTAATTCTGAATAATTTGTAGTTTCTTAAATATGTTTTTCTTTTTCATGACCTTAGTATAAAGTCTTCTCTTAGTCTGGATTTCTGAATTATCATTCCCTCCACCTCTCTTATTTATCCTTTACAAGATATTCCAAGAGTTATCTCCTCTGATAAGACTTTTTTGACCTCTTCTATTAGTTAGAGACACTATGTCTTCGACAATCTTTTGATATAATTATCGAATGTTTAGTAACCTTATAAAAATAATGTACATAATGTTGCTTTTGTGTCATGTTAAGCATTGAATTTTGTCTTCTCCAAAAGATATGTTGAAGTCCTAAATCTCAGCTACCTCAGAATGTGACCTTATTTGGAAATAGGATCATTGCAGATGAAATTAGTGAAGTTAAGAGGAAGCCATACTGTACCATGGTGGGCTCCCAGTTCAATATAACTAGTGTCCTTATAAGAAAGATACTATATGAAGACACAGAGACACAGAGAATGGAATGTGAAGAGGGAGAGAGGCAACTGTAGATATGCTGCCACAAGCCAAGGAACACATAGGGCTACTGGAAGCTGGAATAATCAAGATAGCATCCTTCTCTACGTTCTTCACAGAGAGCACAGCCTGGCCCACATCTTGATTTTGGACTTCTAGCCTCCAGAACAGGGAGATTAAAAAAAATTCTGTCATTTTAAGTTATCTGATTTGTGGTTCTTTGTTAAGGCAACCCTAGGAAACTGGTACACATCATGAAGTCGTTGGTGTTACAGAAAATACTTAGTCAATTTTTTTTACAGTTTTAGTCTCATCAATCATTAAATGTTTTTTTTTTTTCTTTCAGAAAAAAGTTGGGACTAACTATTTATGATGGAAAACTATTTTTGTCAAAAAAATTCAAAGAAAGATTTTTGTGTACCTTTCTCAGAAAGATAAAGTTTTTATTAAGATAAGAAATAGAGTATGCAATACTTTAAGTAACAGGTGAAAAATCCCAGTTCAGAAAAAATGTGGGTTTACTCTTTTGGTGTTAATACTAACCAGTGTCCTGCCACTGAACATACCTTGAATGGGGCAAGACAGTCATTGTTAGATCTGACCACTGCTAGCCTTATTTGTCCTGGTAAGTTTTAAAGCAGTCTAATGCCCCCAAAAGATGGGGAGGTATAGCTTAATCCACTAATTGTAGAACAAGAAGTTGTTTCAGGAACAACATGTTGAAACCAACTTGGTACTCCATGTGCTGTGCAATTCTTGCTTTGAAAATAAAGAAGGAGGAGGACATTTCTTATTAAGGTTCTGGAAATTCTGTTTCATTATTTGTCTTAAAACTAATGGAGTTTAAGAGTATCAAAAAATAGCAATCTCAGAGTTTGGTAAAGGCAAATTATATTTAGATGTACCCTCCTAGACATTGGCAATAACTGTGTACATTTTCATAAAATGTTATGATTAGTCATTCATTTTGCAGTTTTGCAAAATTAGTATTTCTCTTATTTTGAAAATTTGAAAGACATCTATCTTACAGTTTTCTGGAATTTATCGAATTTTTTTTGTAATAAAGAATCTGACAATTGTATATGTACTACTTACTCTGCAAAGCCACCATTGGCAGTCTGGAGGATTAGATGTAAGGACATGGATCGACATGGATCCACTTGTTATACCACTGCTCAGTGGAGCAGCATAAAATTTACTTACCTTTTGTTTTTTGATTGATATGAAATAGTCTCAAATATTTTATCTTGGCTAGCACCAACCTTCCAAAATATAGCATAAAAATATTTGCAGATCATCAAATGGTAAAATAAAATGAAAGGAAGATTCACCATAATCTATATCTACATATAAATCTACATTGCCTTTGTACCTATATAAATATCTACATTAATGGCTATATATATAATCTCCATCTCTAAACATGTAGATATATGCACGTATGTGCATGTATATACACACCCATAAACATATGCATGCATAAAAAATTAATTTTTATTTTTATTATTCTGTTTAATTACATATGTATATCAGATTCAAAAAGCAAGTTATCTCATTTTGTTTCTCTTTATCTCTCTTTAATTTAAGAAGCTCTTTTCTTAAGCAATTTAATATTCATTTTTCTTAGAGAAGATAACAGAAGTAAACATGCACTCAGGATAGTGATTTTTTAATAGCTATATAAACAGGCATAAATCTGTTGTGTTTACAGAGGTAGTTACAGAGTAATTTCTGAATTCTTAGATTAAAATAATACAGAAACTTTATTCCTCTGCAAATTTTCTAAAATATTTTAAAAAATAGCCTCTCACTTTTATTATTCCTTCTGAATAAGATTATATATTAGCCATATCATTGGATGAACATCTTAATACACTGCATTAGAAATATTTGAAATAGAAATTTAGTATTTGAGAGAAAGATTAGTCACTTTTAAAGATAAATACAACTCAAAATTCATTTATCTATTCATAAATTAAACACCATGCATAGGTTATCTAGTCTTATAAGATTATAATTTGATTTGACCAATAGAGTCTTTCATACATACTTAGTAGAATGTATCTCTAAGTACTTTAAAATATATTATATTTTCTAAATTTTTAGCATCTTCAGTATTCCTTGAGGGAAGAAATTCTTGGAGCAAGCAATAACCTCTGCATTGTTTATAGCTTGTCATTTTTTTTTTTTACATTCCTCAGATAAAAACATAAAAAATGCACTTTTTAAAAGAAAGGAAAACATGAATAATTTCTCTCTAGTTTATCTGTTATCTCAGCAAGTGGTCTATAAAAAGACACTTTAAAAAAGCTTAAGTAACAATAATAGATATTGTTTCACTTGTGTATGGTACTTTATACTTCCTTTTTCAAAGATCTTATTTACAGTATAAAAAATTACCCACACTCTAAACCACACCTAGACCTGAGTCACAATAGGAAAATCAGCAGCAACAACAAACCCTTGGATAACAAACTACAATCTGATTTTAGTATATGCAAAATATGTATGCATGCATTTATATGCTTATTGATTGTGAAAATTTTAAAGCAGAAAATCTTTGTGTCAGACATGGTTGCACATCCATTTATGTTTCTTCTTGCAGCCATCATTTAATGAAAGTTGAAATTTCCCTTTGAGGAGGACAATGAACTAGAATTAATTAATGGCTTCAAATAATTATAAAAAGAATGCTTTAATGCTGACTGTGTAGAACATTCATTTGTTTTTCTTAAAATTGTGAAGCTCAGTAGTCTATATGATTGTCATTGAAATCTTTTAATTAATCTGTGCTCTGAATTCTTTCTCACAAGTCTTCTTTCTTATAGTTTAACAATGTTGAAAACAATCAGCTCTAAAAGTCAATTCTTCGTTTTTATCCAGTTCACGATAAAATCTCTTATATGATCCTCAGGAATTACTGCTGGCCATTTGAGGCTTACGCTTATTCATTTCTGTATTTGCTTTCACAAATTTATCTATGGAAAATGGTCTTTGTGTTATAATGCTTTGCATTTAAACCGTTTATTGTGTTAAAAATTTTCAATTAATTCTGCTAATACCTGCATGTTAAAGGAGCAATAATATCTATGATTATTTTGTTGATGACAAAACTGTAGTTCAGAGAGTTTAAAAGATTTTGCACAGAAATAGTCAGCAAAGGACTAGTTTAGTTGATAATAACAATGCAGGATAACTTATTTTTAAACTGTTTTTATTATTTACTTGAAACAGTCTTTTCTAAGTATGTATAATAAAGTTTTGAAGAATTTCAGGATAAAAATAATGAGTTTTTAATTTAATATAAAACATTTAAGTATTATGGTCATAAGATTATAAAATGTATAGCCCAGAACTTTTACATTTACTGCATCATTTTCTGTAGCACTCGTCATTTTTTTCTTAGAAAAATAAGATTTTGAAAGAGTTGCTATTTCTCATTAGATCTTATAAAAACATCCTGATCAAAGTGACAATTGACAACAGAACAGCAGTTAAAGAGGAATACATATGAAATTAGATTTATGGGTGGACAAGAAGAAGAGACTAGTCCCAGTTACAGGCAGAAAATTATATCACAAGGAGAAGTTAGATATCATCTCTAAAGCTCCTTTTTGTAAAATAAAATAATCTTAGTAGGTTGCAGTGTAATCCAGTTCAGAGAGATTTATCCAAATCTAGAAATCACTTAGAGTAGAGGTCTTGGGTAATGACTTAAAAAGCGCAGAATGTTTTCATGAAAGACAGTGGTTCTGGTGGCAGGGGTTTTTGTAAATAAGTTCTATAATTACAGAGCATCATGTTGTAAATGAATTCCTAGATAAAGTGCTCAGGAAAAGTTGTAGACAAATCTTACTTACATGGAACTTAACTTAGACAATACAAAAGTGTAGTGATATGTATTTTCACAGGTGTTGAGACAAACAATCTATGTAACCTGAAAGGAGAAAACATTGAGATAATAAACCCTAGAATCTCCATTTCCTCAACAATTTCACAAGTCTCTGTCTGTCAAAATCCTGGTAGTATGTGATGAATCAGGACAGACTCTAAGATCATATATTTCATGTGCACTATCTTTAAAGTAGTCCCACTAAACATTTTTGAAATTAGGTATTATAAAAAGTTTTATTTTAAAAAATACTTTGACAGTAATCATGAGTCTTAAATAATTGTATGTTTTTGAATAATTGTGTATTTAACAAATAATGGGCTGGGCTCAGTGGCCCAATCTGTAATCACAGCAATTTGGAAGGCTGAGGCGACTGGATCGCCTGAGCCCAAGGGTTTGAGATCAGCCTGAGCAACTTGGCAAGACCTCATCACTACAATAAATAAAAATAAAAATAAGCCGGGCGTGGTAACATGTGCCTGCAGTTCCAGCTACGTGGAAGGCTGAGGCGGAAGGATCGCCAGAGCCCAGCAGGTTGACACTGGTGTGGCCGTGAGCATGTGTGCCACTGCACTCCAGCCTGGGCAACAGAGTGAGACTCCAACTCAAAACAAACAAACAAACAAACAAAAACAAAATAAAACAAATAATGCTTTTAAAAATTCTTATCATGACCTCTTCATGTAAGTGAATTATTATTATGACCTATTAGTGGAGTAGATATTTATCATAATATGTTTTATTATATTCCTTAAAAGTCTGATTAAAAATGAAATTAGTATAATCGTGATTGCTAGTAATATAATTGTCTTATTTTTCTCCTTAAGGTATAATTACTTCATTGTTACAGAATGATCAATCCACTGACTAAAAGCAATAGTTTGAATGAGCTAATTGAACAATTAAACAGAAAATTCTTGCAAAAAAGTAGGATTATAAAAGTTGCCACCTTTAGGACACATTAATTTTATAAATTCTTTTCTCTGGTGAGCATAGTTTTTCCTTAGTTTAACAGATTCTCCTAATCACTTTTTCATTCTCTTTATGCACTCTTACTTTATTATAATTGTTTTTTTCTGTTAAAATTTCTATCTTTCTAAGAACGCAGCTTTGATTGTGATATCACGGGGCTATTTTTCTTAGTTATCTTGAGTCTTGTTTTGATTAATTTTCTACCAAAAATTATTCCTGTGTTTTCTGTGTTCTCTCTATCCTATGTGGCTGCTTCCCAAGAATAATATTTATCCTACTTTGCCCCTCATTAACCTTTGGCATGAGTGCACTTGATGTATTTGCTAGCAGATTATCTACCATAAGTAATAAAACATTCTGGTGCCACATGACTATTCATGTAAACGAAACAAATATTCTTTGTGCTTTTATTTCTCCTTACATATATTTTTCATTCATTCTTGCAAACTTTACCTAAATATGAATTAAGCTATAAAACAGTTATTCATATTTTAAAATGAATTGTTCAAAGTAAACAATGCTAAGTGTTTCTTAATAGTACACAACTTTCCAGATGTTCTTGGGAGAGGAAATTTCTTTTCATCACACAAGACCAAAGCATTACCACCTTAAATATCACATTTCTTATTCTGGTGAGTTTGGGATAGTTTACCTTCTCAAAGTCATTCAGCTAGTTGATAGAAGTTCAAAATATTACTCTGTTTATTTTTTTATCCAGAGAGTCAATGGCAATTCTTCCCAAGTCAAAATCAAATGATTTTTTCTACAATTTATTATGGTTATTTTATTCTGGGGTTAACATAGTATTCTGGATGAACAAATGCAAAAACAGAGTACCTTTTAATTATATTTTGCCTGAAAAAAAATCAGCTCTGGAGATGATAGATACAGTTAGTCATCACAAGACATTATGGAAGTATTTATTGAACAGTTTTGGGAAAATAGGGGACTGCATGCATGCTAACAAATATTACGTTTGAATATGCTGCTTTTGTGGATCACCCTCTGTCTCCATCCCCAAACTATCCATACATCTTTTCTTTATGTTTATTTAAAATCAATTGAGGAAATAGCCTCAATTAAGTAAGTCTAGAGAAACAAGAAATGAGGAAACAGAATAAGAGAAGTGATAAAAATAAGAAATAAACCTAGATTTAAATAAATAGCAACAGCCAGGACTTGATAGAGGGCAATTGCTGCCATCTTTCTGAAATATAATTCAGAGTATTCTTTTGGAAATGGAGGACACTCTCCACCTGTCCCCCGAGTTCCCTTCTCCCTTGGTGAATTTCTCTTTAATATTAGCTGCTACTCTTACCATCAACTGTGGTTTCATTAAGGGGTGGCAGCTCTTCTTTAGCACCATATTCCACGCTGCAAAGCTAGAAAGTTTAAATATCAGTTTATAAAGAAAAGTCACTAACAGAAGGAAAGTTAACACAAAATTTCAAAAGATAGCTATCTGGCTTACAGAACTAATTTATTCTTCTGTGTATATTCCCAGAAGGGGGATTGCTGGGTCTTATGGAAGGTCAGTTTATAGTTTTTTAAAAAATTGTTACACTGTTTTTCATAGAGATTGGACTAATTTGCACTTCCATCAACAGTGTAGAAGCATTCCCTTTTCTCCATACCCACGTCAGCATCTGTTGTTTTCTGATTTATTAATAATGGCCATCGTTACTGGAGTTAGGTGGTATTTCAGTGTGGCTTTAATTTGAATTTCTCTGGTGATTAGTGAGACTGAGCACTTTTTCATTTGTCTGTTGGGTGTTCCTATGTTTTTTTTTGAGAAGTGTCTATTCATGTTTTTTGCCCACTTTTTAATAGGGTTGTTTGTTTGTTTTTTTCCTTTCAACTCATTTGAATTCCTTGTAGAACCTGGATGTTAGACTTGGTGGCCCATCGAAGGTGGACTGAATACAGAAAATGTAGTACATACACACAATGGAGTATTATGCAGCCGTAAGAAAGGACAAAATTATGGACTTTGAAGCAAACTGGATGGATTTAGAGTCCATCATGCTTAGTGATCTACCACAGAAACAACTGAATACTATATATTCTTACTCATAAGTGGATTCTGAACATTTTTCACAATGCTACAACGGAGGTATCAGCAGTTGCAGGACACTGCCTGGGGAGGGGGGGAGGGCATGTGGTATTACAAAGGTACTTAATCAGGGCGAGTGAGGATCAGTTGATGCCCAAATTTCACCTGCACGTAGACTACTCATGTATCTAATCCTGACTTATACTCCACATCTCAATAATAAAATAAAGAGAAAAAAAGAGCTAATTTATTTTCAGTTTATAGTTTAATAATGCCATCACCTTATTAGTCAAAAATATCAGGACTTCAGTTTCTAAATCCAAACTAAGCTTACCAGATGTTGGAATTATTCATTTATCATATTTTACTTTTGAACATTTGCTCTTTGCAAGGGAAATTATTCTTTATTCCTGTGCTCAGGAAGAGAAGACCCCATAAGATCCTCAGTAAGACTGGGTTTATGTTAGAGATTAACAGTGATAATCAGGAGAGTGGGGGAAGACGTATAATTATCTAACTTTTTAAAAAATATTTTAGAAAAAAATGGATAGGACAGAGACCATCAATCAACATTATCTGGGCACAACTAGAATCATCTTTGATGTTCAAACCTATTATCTAGGGAAACATTTTGCCTATGGTTGATCTTCCAGGTTTGGATTTTCTTCTGGAGGCCCTGTCTCATCCTTATACAATGTCTAACATGCAATTAGCACAACCACTTCTAGGATAAACAGCAGATAATTTTAGATATGTGGACATCTCTAATCATCATTTCAACCTGACATAATAAATTGAGCATTCACATAAAAAAGATATAAATATCGAATGTAGTGGAAAAGGGCGCTATCCTTTTGTTACAGAGGAAATACCACCTAGGATCATGTGAAATTTGTTCATTTTCATGTTGGGATTTGTAGTTATATATATAAGTGCAATTTGAAAATTATTGGGCAAATTAAAAAGAAGATGAGAAACGCCATTTCTTGAGATATTTGTCAGTTTAACTTATAGAAATTTTATTCTTAAAAGTGAGAGAATTTATATTTTTTCATGTTTGATTTTTAAAATATATAGTGTGGTGCTTTTGATATAGGGCCAGAGGTTATTTTTGCTTTGTTTTTCAAAGCAGGTAAATATGTTTTTTTAAAATGCCAAACTCTTTCACACCTCTTGCATTTTATAAATCCTAGACTGTGTATCAAAGTGAATGTCACTGCGACAAAACAGATGAAAGCAAAAAGAGAGGAAATCCATATCAAGCAGGATGGTTTAATTTAACATATAGGCATAAAATGTTCTACTGTGGTAAATATGTTTGCTTTTATTAGTTACTTATTATTAAGAAAATGATTAATTAGCACACTTACTCATTTGTACTTTATTTCACTTAAAATGTTTACTAAGTATGCTTACTATGTATATCTCATGAGAACATATACATGGACTTATTCTAAAACATACAGCATTTTAAAAATTTCAGGTGTTTGTGAATCATTAAGGGTTGTGTTAAAATTAGATTTTTTTTTGACTATGTATATTTCCAGACTCCATCACCAGGAATTCTGGTGATTTAGTTGGTCATGGATGATGCAAGAAGCTGCTTTTTTAAAAAGAAGTGTCATTTTGTTTTTGATACATAATAATTGTACATATTTGTGGGGTACAGTGTGATGTTTTAATACATATGCACATTGTAATGATCAAATCAGGGTGGTTAACGTATCCATCACTTCAAATATTTGTGATTTCTTTGTGGTGAGAAAATTCAAAATCTTCTCTTTTAGCTATTTTGAAATTCTACAGAATACATTATTATTAAAGATAGTCATCCCACTGTATCTTAGAACACCAGAATTTATTTCTTCCTATCTAACTGTAACTTTGTATCTGTTGGCCAACCTCTCCTTATCTACCTCTCCTTTTTCCCCTTCCCAGCCTCTAGAAACCAATACTGTACTCTACTTTTTAAGAGTCCACATGAATGAGATCACGGAGTATTTGTCTTTTTTTGCTTGGTTTGTTTCACTTAGCATAATGTCCTCTAGTTTTATTCATGTTATCACAATGACAGGATTTCTTTTTTTTTAAGCCTGATTAGTGTTCCATTGTGTATATCAGCACATTTTTTCATTCATTCATGTATTTGTGGACACTTACGTTAATTCCATATCTTGGCTATTGTGAATACACTACTGCAAAAATACTAGCAAATCAAAACTAGTAGCACATCAAAAATATTTGCTAGGATTAAGTGGAATTCATCTCAGGGATGCTAGGATGGTTCAATATGCACAAATCAGTGAAAATGATACAGCACATTAACAAAATGAGGTACACAAATTATATAGTCATCTCAATACTGAAAAAGTATTCAATACAGTGTAACATTTTTTAATTACAAAAACCTTCAACAAATTTGATATGTAAAGAACATACCTCAAAATAATAAAGGCCATATATATCATACCCACAGCTAACATCATACTGAACAGGGGAAAAATTGGAAGTCTTTCTTCTAAGACCTGGAACAAGACAAGGATGCCCACTTTCACCACTTTTATTCAACACAAAACTGGACATGCTGACCAGAACAATTAGTCAAGAGAAAAAGATAAAGGACATTGAAATTGAAAAGTAAGATGTCAAATTTGCCTTGATTGCAAATAATATGGTTTTATGCTTAGAAGAATCTCAATTCTCAAAACAAAACAAAACAAAACAAAAAAACCTGGTAGAACTGATAAGTATGTTAAAGTGCTACAAAATCAACATACAGAAATCAGTAGCATTTATATACATCAACAGTATAAACCTGGAAAAGAAATCAAGAAAGCAATCCCATTTACGATAACTACAAATAATATAAAATACCTAGGAATCAATTTAAGCAAAGAAGTGAAAGACCTATACAAGGAAAACAATTAAAAAATGATAAAAATCAAAGAAGACCCAACAAATTGAAAGGCATTTTTGCTCATGAATTGGAAAAATTAATACTGTTAAAATGACAAAATTACTCAAAACAATCAACAGATTCAATACAATCTGTGTCAATATAACAGTTACATTCTTCACAGAAATTGAAAAAAAAAGTCTTAAAATTTATATGGAACCACAAAAGACCCCAAATACCAAAAGCATACCTAAGCAAAAAGAGCAAAACTAAAAGGATCATACTACCTGACTTCAAAATATATTACAAAGCCATAGTAACCAAATCTGCATGGTACCGGCATAAAAATAGACATAAAGACCAATGGAACAGAATTTAAATCCATGCAGTTACAACCAGTTGACTTTCAACAAAGATACCAAGAATGTGCATTAAGAAAATGACAGTCTCTTTAATAAATGGTGCTAGGAAAACTGGATATTCACATGCAGAAGGATAAAATTAAATGCCTGTCTTTCATCCCGTCACCACTTAAGAAATCAACTCAAAATAGATCAAAGACTTCATATATAAGACCCCAAACTTGAAGTACTACTAGAAAACATAGGAGAAAATCTCAATGGCATTTGTCTAGCAAGGATTTTTAAAAAATAAAAACTCAAAAACATGGGTAAAAAAAGCAAATATAGACATGTGAGATTATAGCAAAATTAAACACTTTTTGACAGCAATGGAAACAATCAATAGAGTGACGAGAACCTAAACAATAGTAGAAAATATTTGCAATCTATACTTCTGGCAAGGAGTCAATATCCAGAATATATAAGAAACTAAAAAAAACACAATAGTGAAAACCAAATAATTCAACAAGACAAGGGTAAAAAATATGAATAGATATTTTTCAAAAGAATACATACAAATGACCAACAGATATATGAAAATTTTCTCAACATAGCTAATCACAAAAGAGGAGCAAATCAAAACCACAGTGAGATATCATATTATATCAGTTTGCATGGTTATTATAAAAAAGACAATAGATATATGCTAGTGAGGATAGGGAGAAAAGAGAATTCATTTACTAACAGTGAAATGTATACTAGTCCAGCCACTATGAATGACAGTATGGATGTTCTTCAAAATATTAAAAATAGAGCAACCATATGATCCAACAATGTACCACTATTGAGTATATATTCAAAGGAATTGAAATCAGTATGTCAAAGAGATATCTGCACTGTTATGTTGACAGAAAGTGCTGTTTAATTCAGTCGCCAAAAGTGATCTATGTGCATTTGGTTCCCTAAGCATATATCATGAATACTGGCCTATGCATTAACAATGGATTATGACATTGTATCTAATTGATCTTACACATCAACACAATTTTCTAAAAAGGAGTCACTAAGAATGCTGACTCTAGAACCAGGTTTCTTCATTTTATAATCCAACTATGTAATACTCACAAGCTCTTGGAAATACTTGTGCAAGTTAAGTAACCTTTCTGCCACATTTTTGTCATCTATAAAGTGGAAATAATATTAGCACTTTCCTTATAGGGCTGTTATGATTAAATTAGGAAACAGAGAAAACTCACTATAAAGATACATACAACATTTTGAGAAATAAATAAGTTTTGGTCATTTCCTTTTGCTTAGTTGGATTTTGAAAAGCTATAAAAATTCTAAGTGTAGGATATTATGAAACTTGAATTTATTAGTATATGACGTGTAAAGGCAACACTGCAATTATGTGATACCTTCTATAATTTTAAATATTATATTGCATTGTGGTACCATTTTAATGTTCAAATCTCACAAACGATTGTATTTTCATTTGTTTTACAATTTTTATTTTAAAATGTCAAAAAATCATTGATTTCATTAGCTTTTTAATACTGTTTTTGCTGTTAGGCTTAGTAAGCAATAATAATAATAATAATAAGCTATCAAATATTAAAATAAATGCAACATTTTTCAATGATCTGAAAGCTGTTTGATATTTTGAGATATGGTCTAGCATGTCTTACTTTTTGAAGCAAACTAGCTCTTAAAATAAATCTTATAATTATGCTGTTCATATTGGTGAGTTTTATAAATCCATTTTGTAAATGAGGAACAGATGTTCTACTAATCAAAATATATAAATGTCAGTTGCTTTTCTGGCCTAAAGATCACAACTGAAAAGTGCTATTACTTGTTTTGTTCCTTTGCTTGAGAAAAGGAAGAAAGTTAGTGTTTCCAAATGAATCATAATCTTATTTCAGGAGCTTTTGAAATGACAGCTTTATATAAAACACAGAATTTCTATATAAAATGCAGGATTCGACAATTCATAAAAATGAGCTTTCTCATATTCAATCTTATTTAATGAAGATAGTACACTGTGAGAAGGGGATTGTTAATCTATTTTGTGGATAGGAGGAAGCCCAGAGTTGGAGTTTCACGTCAAGGTAGTACACGCACACATGCCTTCGGACTTCAGGACTGCTACTACACGTTCTAACAAGTAGTAAAAGGGAAAGTGTTGTCCTGTTCTCATTTTTCCTTGTGTAAATCAAGAATTAATATTCGTGAGTTTATTTTTTGATGTTATTCCTTAATTTTATGTAACTTTGATCAAATTATTAAAGTATATTTTATGTACTTCAGTTTCTCCCTCTACAAATGGATGGTACTTACTGAGCCTCTTTCCATAAGTGTTTGTGACTGTAATTGAGTTAATTCATGTAAAGTATTGAGAAGAGTCCCTGGGATGATTAGCACTCAAAATCAACCGCTTATTATTATTTTCATTTTCATTTTAAAACCAAACGTTCAAAACTGTGAGTACCTTAGCAATAAAAAAATTTCAGCCCTTCACAGTAATTCTTGAGTCACTTTACTCAAGATCATTTTATGGGAAATATCTTTTCTCTGAGGCGACTCAGTAAACTCACCAATCTTCTTCTCAGAAACAATTGCAAACACACATACATGCAAACCATAAACCCATATAAAATGGAAGAATGACCTTTCAGTTAGAAAATACAAAAGACAACAGGTGTCCCATTTATAAACTTCAACTCAGTTTTTTATTAAAAAACATCTACTCTTCAAGTCTTCATTACCTATCACTTAAGTATTTTGTTTTTAACTTATAGAATCAATGGATTGAATGAAAATGCCAAGAAAGTAAATTTTCACAGAACATTTATTCAATGTAGACATTTGCATTATCTTGCAAACAATGTACATTAGCTTTCAAGTTAATAAAAATAATTTAACTTTATATTTTATTGCATGTAGGAATTGTCATTTCAAATGAAATAGAATGCACATTTCATTATTTCACATGTTCTTCTAATATATATTTTATCTGAGGTTGTATAATGGAAAGATTTATTTTCTTTTAAGACCTTTTGTCATAGTTTGAAAGGATCAATGACTGTTTCCTGTGATTCAGTTTCACATTGATACTTCTGATGAGCCCTTAAAACTTGAATCTCAATGCATTTTTGTCTGCTTAAGAATTATAAATCTTCTTACTCCATTCTGTGATTATGCCATCCCTTGATAATGGTTTTGCTAAAAGATTTTCAAAAGCTGAGTCCTCGGAGTAGAGGCAGGTTTCAACTTTGAATGCTATTTTCTGATCAATTGGAGCTTCTTAATCCTCCTCTTCCTTTACTTGACTGTGCTCTGGTAAATAGCTGTCAGCAAGGGAAGAAGTTCAATACCTTTGGGCCATGACCCACTTAAACGCTCCTTCTTCTGGGGAAAAATCCACGACAGCCTTAAATGTCAGTATTCTCCTAGAATCCCCTGGTGTCAGCCTCCAGGGTTCAATTGCCATGTGTATGTATAAATTCCAGCCTTTTCAAATAAAATACTGGAAGTTATTACATCTGTCAGGTGAAGCAGAGGTAAATACAAACCTGGAATACAAAGATTCGGTTCATGTATACACTGTAAACAATAACAAAGCTAGAGAAGCTAGCTGATATTTGGAACTGCGTGACAAATTTTACAGTTATGTATAATATTCATTAAAAATTGACCGGTTATTTTTATCTTACACATTTCCAGATAATACACAAGTAATCACTGGCACATCATAATACGATGTTTTATCAAATGTATGTAAAAGACTGTCATTTTTTAACATTGAATTCTTTCTTTTTAAATCAGATATAGTGATTTTGTTAAGAATTTCGTTATAGTACAGTTATTCAGTTCCCTGGAAGTTTGCACCTCTGAAAAAGTCATTTCTCAATAAGAGGCCCATCACACATGAAAAGGGTAAGAAGAAGTAATGTGCCAAACACTACTATTGGTTTATCAGCTGTTATGGAGTTATTTTAGGTGCAGGGAGTTCACACACACACACACACACACACACACACACACACACACCCCTACTGAATTCAGTGTCTGTTTTTATTTTTGTAAATTTGTCATAGATTTGCCTGCCCCTTTATTTTGTAAGAGAGGTTAATCAGGTATAAAAACAGCCAAATTTTGTGCAAAACTGCAAATAGATGTGGTTTTTAAATTTAGAGACCCTAAAAAATGAATGCCAATACACATCTCAGGAGGGATAAATCTTGGTCTGAGCAATATGCAGCAATGAAGTTTTCAAGCTACTGTGGGTGCAGTATGACAGAAAAGTCCTGTGTGCTTAGCTGAGCACCAGTTTGTCTTTCTTCCTACAATTTTCTACAATTAAAAAAGATATTTAAAGTAGAGCTTGTGCATCTTTAGACAGTTAACATAATTTACTTGTTAAATTTACTTTTGTTTTCTCTCTCTACTATTCCCTATACTTTCTTTATATGACTGTTAAAGATGAAAATGGAAGATACTACATGTTGTGACTCAGATAATGTTAGATCCAATGATTACTGTCAACCCAACGTCAATGTTCACACCCATAGCATGCAGGGGATTTTCTTCTATTCAACTATTTTTCTGGTTGTAATTTTATTTCGTTGTAATTCTTGCTTCCAGTTGATGTGGTTCAATTTTTAAAATACTTGTTGTAATTTTACTTGAAACCAATAGCTACCCTTGAATTTTCTGGAAATTCATTCTGAAATAAAACAGAGATTGAATGGGTTAGTAGCATATTTAAGGCATACCAAAAACATTGTGATTGAATCTACAATTTCGTTAGCACGGGTTGTTGAAATTAGCACAGAGGTACCAGGAGTAAAAACAACTTTTTCAAGTTGTTTTATACTTACAACTCAAAGCATATACACACATAGACACACACATGGAGAAAGCAAATATAGCATCACATTACAATTCAATACAATTTTTGACTTTGAGTGCTATATGATTGAATAGCAATATAGATAAAGGTGAAATAACTGACAGTTGATACTATGAGCCAATATAATGCATTTTATTTGTTTATGTATTAACAGCTTTATTGAGGTATAATTCATATACAAAGAGCTATGCATATTTAATGTGTATACTTTGATGTTCTTAGTGATAGGAAAACACCACAATTAGGGTAATATATACACACATTCATGCCCATGTACACACGTAATTGTCCCTTTTTTTGCATGTGTAGTTAACATAAGATCTACCCTCTTAACAAATTCCGACGTGTACAAACACTATTTTTAACTATAGGCACTATGTTATACAGCAGCTCTCTAAAAGTTTTTCCTCTAGCACAAGTGAAACTGTATACTCTTTATATTTATCGAATAATGACTATCCTAATAACTTTATAAACAATTCCACATTTTGATTTTTGCAATCTCATATGTCAATCCACTTTTTAAAAAAAGTTTGTATTGCCGGGCTTGGTGGCTCAGCCTGTAATCCCACGCTTTGGGAGGCTGAGGTGAGTGAATTGTCTGAGCCCGCAGGTTCGAGACCCGCCTGGGCAACTTGGCAAGACCTCATCTCTACAATAAAAATTAAAAAAAATAAAAAAATTACCCGGGCGTGGTAGCTCGCGCCTGTAGTTCCAGCTACTTGGAAGGCTGAGGCAGAAGGATCGCCGGAGCCCAGCAGGTCGAGGCGGCGGTGACCGGGAGCGTCCACTGCACTCCAGTCTGGGTGACAGAGTGAGACTCCAACTCAAAAAAAAAAAAAAAGTTTGTATTGATGGGTTAATTTTTGTTTTCTTCTTCCTACTGAGAGGAAAACTTCTGGCCTCGAGTTATAATTCAGGTATCTAGATTTCTCCAAAATTACACAAAATAAATTCAATTACATTTCTATAATGGCTCTCCAGATATTCATAAAAACTTATCATGACCACAGGATACACACACACACAGTATAGATATATATATATACAGGATGTATATTTATATTTATTTTTATTTTTATTATTGTTTTTTTTTTGAGTTGACGTCTCACTCCGTCGCCCAGACTGGAGTGCAGCGGCCGCTCCCGGCCACCGCAGCCTCGACCTGCTGGGCTCCGGCGATCCTTCTGCCTCAGCATTCCGAGTAGCCGGAACTACAGGCCTGCGCTACCACGCCCGGCTAATTTTGTTGACTTATTGTAGAGATGAGGTTTTGCCTGCCCAGGCGGGTCTCGAACCCGCCGGCTCAGGTAATCCACTCACCTCAGCCTCCCAAGGCGCGGGATTACAGGCTGCGCCACCGAGCCCGGCTAGTTTTCTTATGACAGAGTCAACTTCCTGGGTTGTTACTGGCCCATTTAGTGTCTCAATGTCTTCTTATTTCAACCTGGGGAAGTTGTGTGATGTCAGAAAGTTCTCCATTTCATTTCAGTTATCAAGTTTGTTTTTATATAGGTGTACATAGTAATCTCTGATAATCTCTTGTATTTCTTCAGGGTCAGTTGTGATTTATCTTTAGTATTTCTGATTGCATTTATTTGGGGTTTTTTTCTCTTTTCTTGGTCATTCTGGCTAGGGGTCCATCAATCTTGTTAATTCTTTCAAAGAACCAGCTTTTGGTTTTGTTGATGATTACTATGATATTTTTGTCTTCTATGTCCTGTATTTGGGCTCTTATTTTAGTGACTTGAATTTTTCTGCTAAAGTTAAGGTTTTGGTGGTCTTTTCTTTTTAGCTCCCTTAGGTGATTAGTTAGGCATTCAAATTGTGTCTTTCCATTTTCTTAATGTGTGCTTGTATAGATATAAATTCCCCTCTTAGAACTGTTTTCATGGCATTCCAGAGGTTTTGGTAAGAATTTTCTTCATTGTCATTATTTCCAGGAATCTTTTTTGTTGTTGTTGTTGTTGTTTGTTTGTTTGTTTGTTTTTATTATTCAATATTTTTTATTATGATATTGTGGGGTACAGTTAAGGGTTAGGTGTACAAATATGCATCGTTCAGGCACCCTTGTTGATAAGAAGTGTCTACCCAACCCCAGACAGATATTTACTACCATTAATCCCATCACCCTACCCCCCCCAAAGTTTCCCACCACTGTCAGTCATTTTCTTGTGATAATACGTTGGATGATCAAGGTCTACTATATAAATGAGAACATGATACTCAGTTCTTTGTTTCTGTGAGAGGTCACTCAGTATTATAGACTCCATTTCCATCCAGGTTGCTGCAAAATTCATGATTTTATTCTTTTTTATGGCTGTGTAGTATTCCATTGTGTATATGTACCACATTTTTTAATCCAGTCCTCTTGATGGACAGCATGGTTGCTTCCAGGTTCTTGTTATTGTGAACAATGCTGCGATAAACATACATGTGCAGGTATCCTTTTTATAGAGTGATTTGAGTTCTTCAGGGTATATTCCCAGTAGGGGGATTGCGGGGTCATATGGGAGGTTGATATTTAGAGCTTTTAGGAATCGCCACACTGCTTTCCACAGAGGTTGTACTAGTTTACACTCCCACCAACAGTGTAGAAGTGTTCCCTTTTGGCCACACCCTCTCCAGCAACTGTTATTTTTTGAGTTATTGATAATTGCCATTCTGACTGGAGTTAGGTGGTATCTCAGAGTGGTTTTGATTTGCATCTCCCTGATGATTAGTGAGGTTGAACATTTCTTCATGTGTCTGTT
>CAUYQG010027788.1:0-13504 GCA_963574415.1 Tarsius wallacei | reverse complement strand
TCTATTTGTCTCTTCTTACACAATTACAGCATAATCATGATTACATAGCTTGACAGCATGTCTTAAAGTTGGGTAGTTTTAGGTACCTGCCTTTGTTCTTCCTCAGTATTGTCTTGGTTATTCTAGGTTTCTCATTTTTCTATAGGCATTTCAGGTTTAGTTTATTGGGCTCCTCAAAATAACTTCTTGTGAATTTTATTTGGACTACATTGAATCCATAGGTCAAATTGTTAAGAATTAACCTCTTAACATTGAATCTTCCTGTCCATTTACATAATTGATTTATTTATATTTTTAGATTTATTTAGATCTTCTTTGATTTCTTTTTCAGAGTTCTATAATTTTCCTCATATGATCTTATATATATTTTGTTAGATTTATACCTAAATGTTTCTTTTTTGATGCTCATGTAAGTGGCATTGTGTGTTTAATTTTAAATTCCACTTGTTCATTAATGGTATATAAGAAAACAATCCATTTTTTCTTTTTGAGTTAGAGTCTCACTCCATTGCCCAGGCTGGAATGCAGTGGCACATTCATGGCCACCCCAGCGTCGACCTGCTGGGCTCAGGCAATCCTTCCGCCTCAGCCTTCCAAATAGCCAGAACTACAGGCGCGCACTACCACACCCAGCTAAATTTTTAAATTTAGTATAAAGATGAGGTCTTGCCAAGTTGCACAGGCTGTTCTCGAACCCTTGGGTTCAGGCAATCCGCTTACCTAGGCCTCTCAAAGTGCTGGCCGATTTAAATATATATATATATATATATATATTTACCTTCTATGCTGCAATCTTCCTGTAATCACTTAAACTAGTTCCAGAAGATTTTGTTGATTCTTTCAGTTGGAATTGGTATTTCCCTTCCTTGAGTCGGTGAGGCACATGCAAAATCCCAGGTATTTAGGCTGTAGTAAAATGGTTTCTGTGGAGAACAGGCCCTGCAAGAAGAAATGGCTACTTTGGGCTCCGCCATCCAGAAGCATGAGGAAATATTTCTTTGACATTGATTGTGAAAACCTGGTAAGCTCCTATGCAAAACTTACAAAAGATGGAGGCATGCCTACGACTGGAACCCCTGGAGATTTCCCCTCTCAGAATTGTCCACACTGAATCTCCAGCAGTCCGTGAGTCACAGTTGAGTTTTTCCTACCAGGACTGTCTCCAGCCGTGGAGTTTGCTCCTGGGCTTCTGCATGACACTGATTCTGTTTGCATTAGACAGTCTCTCCAGTTTTGGGGATGGCAACTTGCCTTGTGACCTCCGTTCTTTGCTCTCTAAGAAGAGCTGTTAGTTTTCCACTTGCTGAATTGTTTTTATTATTTGAGGACATGAGTAATGTTTCCAAGTTCATGATCTCCCAGCCCAGAAACGGGAAGTTTGGCAAACACAATTTTTGCTGCAAGCTTTTTAATCTCTGCTTGTGCCCTGACTCTGGTGATTAGATAGCTAGGCAGAGATTCAAAGGAAGTAAGAAGTTTCAGTCCGGGCCCACCTGAACCATATGCCCCAGCCTGCAGGAGAGACCCTGCCTCAGGTTACTAGGGCTGGCTCAGTCATGAAGCGCAAACCAACTTTCTATGCAACTGCTGCATGTGTGTTGGCTGTCATAGTCACGAACACTGAGAAAGAGGACGCGTGATTTATTGCATCTAGGGATTAAAACCAACCTAGACCCTGCAACACCTCACCTGAGCTAATTTCTCATGGTGGCCGATACGCTGCACACACTGTAATGAACTTTGGCTCAAGCTTTCCGTGCTCACTTGAGTCCCCTCCCAAACAATCAGCCTCCACTGGGCCAAATTCCTTCCACACTTGAGAGTGCAGGGTAAGGTCTAGCTTCTCCTTTGATTCTTCGCCAACAACCTCAGTCGAAGCTATTATTTCCTTTCTCTAAACGGGTGATGCCCAAAGTGTAAGCAAGCCTTCTGGGGGGCACACAAGAAAAAACTTTTTAGAACTCCAATCAGTATTCCTCATCCAAACATAATAGAAAAGTGAACGCCTTGCTAATATTTAATATGTGAGCCGGGCTCGGTGGCTCAGCCTGTAATCCCGTGCTTTGGGAGGCTGAGGTGAGTGGACTGCCTGAGCCTGCAGGTTTGAGACCCGTCTGGGCAACTTGGTGAGACCTCATCTCTACAATAAATCCAAAAAAAAAAAAATTAGCCGGGCATGGTAGTGCGCGCCTGTAGTTATAGCTACTCGGAAGGCTGAAGCGGAAAGATTGCTGGAGCCCAGCAGGTCGTGGCTGCGGTGGCTGGGAGCGGCCACTGCACTCCAGTTTGGGTGACAGAGTGAGAACCCAACTCAAAAAATATATATATATATATTTAATATGTGGATGGACTATCCTCCTCACTCAGTCTACACACAGCAGGTGCGTTCATCTGGATCGTGGCCTTTTGTAGCACAGAAGCATTGTCAGTCTGTGCTTATGTGACTTCATAACACTCTAAGATATGGCCATTTATGTGTGGCTCATGTAAACGGGTTTGTCTTATTGTGTAGACTTCTAAACCTTTTTTGACAACCCCTTCGGGTCCCCTCCCACTGTGGGAGCTTTTCTGTCCTCTCAATAAGTCTTGCTTTCTCACTTAAAAAAAAAAGCCGTTCTAATTTTAGTTGTTTTTACTAGGTAAAATATGTACACCATAAATTTTATAATTTTAACAACTTTTAAGTGCACAGTTCAGTGGCATTAAGTACATTCACATTTTTACACAACCATCACTGATCTCCATCTTCAGAGTAGTCTTTTTCAAAACAGGAATAAGTTTGAGAGAGATTTTGTACCCTGGAGAGGCTCAGAGGCTGTCTCAAAGCACGGTACTTAGAGGAGTTTTTAGACTTGGGGGGCGAGGATTGGCATTTGAGGGAAGGGAGGGGCACACCTCATCAACAAGGGTACATGCATAATGAACATTTGTATACCTAACCCCGAATTGTACCCTGCATCCTTAAAATAAAAACTTAAAAAGATGAATCATCCATTTTCCTTTACATGCAAGTGTTCCAAATTTGCTGACCCTTTTATGAGATAAGAAGTGACAGTCAGTCATTTGCTAGCTATACCTTCTACGACCAACCACCGTAACACCTAGCAGGGTATGTTGTTAGTATAAAAAAGTCTTACAGCAAGGCATGGTGTACTACAGGCGCACGCCTATAATCCAAGCACTTTAGGAGGCAGAGGCAAGAGGACTGCCTGAGCCCAGGGGTTCAAGACCAGCCTGGGCAACATGGTGAGACCTCTACAATAAATCAAAATATCACCCAGGCGCATTGGCGTGCGCCTGTAGTTCCAGCTACTTAGAAGATTGAGGTGGAAGGACTGCCTGAGCCCACTAGGTGAAGGCTGCGGTAGCAGTGAGCATGCCACTGCACTTCAGCCAGGGGCCACAGAGTGAGACTCCAACTGAAAAATAAAAATTAACCTTTAGATGGTTTTTTTTATAAAGTGACATGGCCTTGGGCACTGTTTCCAACACCTCGGCATGTGTTCTCTTCCTTGAAGCATCTGATGTCCAAAGGTAAAATACACGAGAGGAAACTGTCACTGGTGTCCTTGTTGGATCAAGGAAGAGGAAGTTGGTGAAACGGATTGAGGGCGCTCACCTGGTTGCAGACGGGCTTGTACTTGAGCCCTGGCTTGCTGAGGATCCTCTGCAGCTGTCTGCGGTTGAAGTTGGACACCCCGATGGACTTGGCCAGTCCTGCGTCCTTACACTTCTCCATGGCCTGGGGAGGAAGAGGTTGTCAGGAATAATCTATATAACTGACTAGAGAAGAAAAATGTACATTACATGCTAAGGGTGGGCTGGGCGTAGCAGAGAACAGGTGACAGTGGGAGGGACAAGTCTTTCAAAGTGCAGGTGTCAGTCAATTAGGCGGAGATTGACTGGGTAAGAGACAAATGGAAAGTAACAGGGAAAAATGGGTAAGAAGGCGGGGCAAAAAAAGAACGCACGTGTCCAGGACAGAGCGAAAGAAGCCAGCACAGCCTTTAGCAAGTGCCTCGAAAGACTCCTCTGAGTGATGACACCATGAGTGTCATGAGAACAGGAAGTGCAACAGGTGCTGCATGGAAGGCAAGAAGTCCACCTGCTAGACTACTGACTCGGCTCCCTCTGACCTCATTTCCTTCTACCTCATTCATTCTGTCCCAGTCTCACATGTCCCCTTGCTGTTCCTTGGACACGGTAGTGTCTCTCCCTTCTTAAGGCTTGTGCTGTGATTTTCCTTCTGCCTGAGTCACACATTCCCCAGATACCTGCACATCCATTTTTCATCCACTGCAAGCCTTTGCTTAGAGGTCACTCTTTCAAAGAGACCTACCCTCCCACTCTGTTTTTGATTGCCTGGCTGTGCCCCACACGCACCCGGCACTCTCTGTTCCTTACTCAGCTGTACCCCCACCCCATAACATTTACACTCCAGGGGCTGAGACCTTGGTTCTTGTCACTGTGGTTGCCTGAGTATGTTGGATAGAGTTGGATATCGTGTAGGCACTCAGTCGGTACTTGCTGAGTGATTAACTAATGAAATCTGAAATGAGTTTGAACAAGGGTAGGGTTGGAGCCAGTCCCCCTCTCCTGGACTCCTTGTCCATCCTCTCTCTCCCAAGGTGCAGAGATGGCCTCTCCAGAGGGGCACTCACCTCCCATGTGCTACAGAGATCCACTGTGTCCAAAATGATCTTTCCATGTGTGTCCTTCGGGAAAAGTTCCTCTCCAGGCTGGAAGACAGGAAAGAAGGAGAGCTTGTATAAAGCTCTGTCTGGCTTCAGCCAAGCTTGGGGCCCATGGATCCTCAGACCTAGAGACAATCTGTCCTTGTGCTTGAATGGAATTTTAAAGTTAGACTAGAGGCAAAGGAAGCACATTGAGGAAGCATACTTCCTAGAAATGCTTTGAGGTACTAAATGTCTGTGTCAAGGCTGACCTGAGGCACACTTCCTAGAAATGCTTTGAAGTGCTAAATGTCTGTGTCAAGGCTGACCTGAGGCACCCAGGACATCATCCCAGGCAGAGCCTAAGAATGGGGCCATGCCCAGAGAGCCTCTTTGTCTTGGGTTCTGGCAGTGAACTTTCTCCTTTCTCAGTGTGTTGGCAGCATCTCAAATGCTGTCTCATCCTCATTAAACATCCTGAACTGGGACATCAGGACGTTCTCCAGTGTCAGTGAGCATGGGTTAAGATTCTGGAACATGGGGTCTTGGACATATTGACAGAACATCCACAAGACTGAGGCAAACATGTTGATACTAGTGATATCGTGTCACTCTGGGGCTAAAATAGTGAACGGAGTTGGGAATCGTTTCAGAAGAAAAGAAGAATGAAAATATTCAACAGTGTTGTTTGTGTTCCTCTCATCTTCACAAATGGTTTTCTCTCCTGTATTCAGCAACTAATTTTTATGTCGGCCACCAAAGTACTAACCTTCAGAGGTACTGGGAAATGGATGAGGTAGAGATCCACATAACTCAGCTGGAGTTTCTTCAGTGATATTTCCAGGCCTCTCTGGACCAAATCTGGGCGGGAAAAGGTGCTCCACAACTGCAAGGGTTGGAGGGGAGATTGTGCGGGATTATTTCTCCAAAAGTCTTTGGGAGAGATTAATGAAGCAGCAAACAAACAACATCAGCAACCAAAACTCCTCTTGAAGTAGAAGAGAAGTGACAAATCACACCCAGTGAACTCATGAGCTCTTCATCAGCAAAGCAGACTTTCATACTGAATGAAGGTATATATGTAGAAAATAGAAATGTGGTTTTCAGCAGAGGTTCTCAAACTTTAGAATGGAAAAAAAAAATCTGGTTTTTCCTGAACAAAACATATTCCTGGGTTCACCCCAAACACAATCCATCACAATATCTGCAAACTGGGTGAGAAAACTAGACAAGAACTCCAAGGGATTGGGATTAAAAGCGATCTTCTTAAATTACTTCCCTCTCTCTAAATATATATATTCAGCAAACACTAAGGTGAAAATTCCATTGGGACTCCCTTTCCAGTCTGACTTAGATACTCTATTTATTTTATTTGTTTTAGATATAATGTCAGTGGACATGATGAATATTAGGAGAAAATGACTCAAGAGGTTTTTAAAAAGTACATAAGTAATTTTGTAAACATTAATTTCAACCTCAGATAAATAAATATTTATTGACCACAAAATAGATTGAGATGGGAGAACTAAGGTTCAGAGAGGTTCATAAATTTCTTTTTGGTTAAAAAATCTTATGAAGTCAAACAGATGGGACATTATATCACTAAAATTTGATCCTAGTTCATCTGATTCTGACTAAAATCCAGGAGCTTATACTTTAGCTAAGAAAGATTAAGTTACTTTTTCAAAATTTGAGTATAGCAGAGTTAGAAAATCCATATTATTCCTGAGGTTTTAAAAATTTGATAATAACAATAGCATTAAACTGCATTACATTCTGCTCTACAGGCTTTAGTGTTTTGTTTTGTTTTTGTTTTTGAAGTAACACTCATGAAAATCCTGTGAGGTAAATAAACTTGTCTTCATTTCACATATGAAGGCTAGAGTTTAAGTCATTTTTTTCAAGGTCCCACATTTAGTAAGTAGCAGAACCTGGATTCGAAGATAAAAGCCTGATTAGAGAATCCACATTCCTAACCAGCCTTTTCATGGTGGACGCAGCGGATCAAGATTAAATGAGTGAGAAGAGAAACCACATGCATGAATTGATGAATTTGGCGAGAAACTACACAGCTAAGAGTAAGTTTCCCACGGATGCACATGCAAATGTATACTGCACCTTCGAAGTATAGAATATGTCTTCTCTCTTCACGGTGCCATCAGAGATCTTCCTCCGGATGCCCTGCCCAATCTCTTCTTCATTTAGGTACAGATAAGCTGAGTCAATATGGCGGTAGCCTGCATCAATTGCTATCTGGATGGCTTCTTTTACCTTGCTCTTAGCAATCTAGAAAAGCATAAACTGGAAGATTTACTTGACTCGGGAAAAGATGACCAGTTATCTAAGCAGAGCTATTCAACAAAACCTAACTTTTTTTTCTAACGCCTAAGCCTAGAGATAGCAAGATTAGATATTGAGTTATAGCCAGTGGTTAATGTTTAACAACTGACTCTGAAGAAAAGAAGTTCTGGTTTGCAGTATTTGTCCAATTTCTATGGTGTAAATACTCTTACCGTGACTAATTTCCAGTCTCCAAAATTTGGAAAAGATGTTGACTTGTGTGTCCATATGAGTTGGACCCAGCACATCACTAGTTTTAACCCTCTATCACTGTATTCACACTAGTTATGCAATCTATAGATTTACATTCCTAAATTAATTTGCTTTATAAGAGATTATTAAATTGACTTTGACCCAGAAATCCAATGCTAATAATTGTCTATCAATGCAAAGATGTAACTTTAGACACAATAAATTCATGATTTTACCTATCTAAACTTGGAAAAACACTTCAAAAAACATTCAAGGATAGACAAATATGAAAAAATAAATAAATTCTTTTTTTCACTTAAGAAAATCTCATAATTTTTTTTGTTTGTTTTTTGGTCGTTAAGTTGGCTCTTAGGTGATATGTTCTTGTTCACAACTTTGTTATTTTTGTTTTTAGGTGCTTACTAGTCTGTCGGTCCACCAGTCTGGATTCTTGTAGTCATTTATAGTTTTTCTCTTTTTGTAACCACTCCTTCTACCTCACTCAATAATTAAAATGCCACTTGGGTCTGTGTATTTATTTATTTCCAATTCCTGTTGAGTCAATTGAGCTCCAAGAAGGTTGACCATCTCCAGGTTAAATTCTGTACACAATGTGCCTCTCGTGTTAAGAATTCAATTCTACAAATTTTCTCGAACAATTATAAACCTCTTCACTAAGAACCACTAGAGCTGTGCCCTTGCAAGTTTGTAGTGTTTGATCCAGAAACGTGCGTGGAGCTTAGTTTTCCAAAGAGAGGAAACATTTTCAAGTACCATGTAGCTCTGCCAATCCAGACTTAAAAACCTGGCCTCTAAGAGACTGTGTCCCCCCCAGACCACTGAAACTCTCCCTAAGCCTGTCTCCCTTTTTCTAAGTCCCTTTGCCACAGAGCTTTTTCTAAATGTTCTGTGATTAGTGGTGGACAGGGAGAATTTGGACATGAAAAAATAGAGATCAACTTCTTCACAAGCAAGTTCGCGATAAAGTTTCTAACACTAGGTAGTGTACTGGCTACAACTGGACAGCAGGTGAGAGAAACAAAAACAGACATACCCTCCCTTGAATTCTGAAACATGACACGCTTTTATCTCCCTTGATATCATGCCACTCCAAGTGTGATTCTTGGACAAGCAACACTAAGAATCACTTGGTAGCTCATTAGAAATGAGAATTTTAAAGCCTTATCCTAGACCTACTCAGACAGAACCATCTGTGTTAAGTCCACCAAATCTGTAATTTTAACAGGATCCTGAAGTGTTTATATTGCCAGTAAATTTTGAAAGGCACTGACTTCATGCAAAATGTAACTAACCTATCCTGAAGAGAGGTGTCTTAAAAATGAAGGAAATGAGGCCCATCTGAATTTCCCAAATTCTTACAGTGACTGGTCCTGGTCAGGAACCATGTCAATTTCCAATACCGTGATGGTTACCTTCATAGAAGCAGAGGTGCCAAGCCCCAGCACAGGCATGAAGCGTCCATCACTCAGTTTTACAGAAAAGCACCTGATACAACTCATCTTCTGTAACTCTGCCTAAGAAACAGAAGTCTCCTCCCGTTTAAGAGAAACCTGTAGAGGCAAAAAAAAAAATACAATGGCTATTTTTATAATAGCTTTAATGAGATATAATTCACATCAGATCACTGCTTTAAAGTACACAATTCAGCTGGGCTCGGTGGCTCAGCCTGTAATCCCGCACCTTGGGAGGCTGAGGTGAGTGGATTGCCTGAGCACGCGGGTTCGAGATCCACCTGGCAACTTGGTGAGATCTCATCTCTACAATAAAAATCAAAAATTAGCTGGGCGTGGTAGCGCGCGCCTGTGGTTCCAGCTACTTGGAAGGCTGAGGCGGAAGGATCGCCGGAGCCCAGCAGGTCGAGGCTGCGGTGGCCGGGAGCGGTCACTGCACTCCAGTCTGGGCGATGGAGTGAGACTCCAACTCAAAAAAAAAAGAGGGATAAACATCTGGCCTACATAAGAGAAAAGAACAATTAAAAATATTTATATCCCTATTGGGATTTCTACAGATGAACACCCACCTACCTGGCATGGCCCAAATGGACAGAGCGGATCAGGAGACATCAGACATCAGGTAGGAGAGATAGATGCCAGGTAGAAGAGAGGCTCAGTTCTGGATCACCCAGGTCCTGATAGCTGCAACCCATCTCTCCAGGGCTAGCTCCTCCCTGGGTGTTATGGTCAGGTCTGGGCTACATAAGTCACCTTGACCTTCACCTGATTTTTCTTTTCTTTTGAGTTGGGGTCTCACTCCATCACCCAGGCTGGAGTGCAGTGGCATGCTCACGGCCACCCTAGCATCGACCTGCTGGGCTCCGGCGATCCTTCTGCCTCAGCCTTCCAAGTAGCCAGAACTACAGGTGCACACTACCACACCCGGCTAATTTTTGATTTATTGTAGAGACGAGGTCTTGCCAAGTTGCCCGGGCTGGTCTCGAACCTGTGGGCTCAAGCAATCCACTCGCCTCGGCCTCCCGAAGTGCTGGGATGACAGGCTGAGCCACTGAGCCCAGCCCGCTTGATTTTCAACCCTGCTCTTAGATGGCCAGGTTCATTTGCTTCTCAATCTCCAGCTTAAGACCTTCCCCTGAGTCCAGCGGTTCTCAAACTTCCAAGTGCAACGGAGTCTAGGGAGCTTATTAAGACACAGGTTGCTGGGGTCCATGCTCCCCCAGAGTTTTGATTCTGAGGGTCCCAAGAGTTTGCGTTTCTTACTCGTTCCCAAGTGATACTGATAGTGTGGCCCCCTCCGTGAACCACTGTTAGCCATTTCTTTGGCCAGCAGCTCCTGAAGAAAACCTGTTTTTGCTCGTCCGTTTGGATCCCTAAACTTGCCTTACTTCTCAGGGGTGTCAAAAGCACAGATACAATGTGCTAGTGTTGCAGAGAACACGGAAGATAAGATTAACTTATCAGGTACCAGGCAAACAGTTTACAAGCTGCCTGTGAGGGACACTGAGTGTGGGGACAATGCATTGAGGCAAGAGCTCCCTAGTTTGGATAGGGCTTTTGTTTTTTTTCCTTTCTCCCAACTGAGAAGGTCAGGGAAGCCTTCAAAGGGAAACTAGTGTTGAGCCCGAGGTTTGAAAACCAGTAGGATTTGAACAGAGACGGAAGGCAGACCTTTTATGTAAAGGAGATGAGAAGAACAGAACGAAAGCACGGAAGGCAGAAAGAGAGAGGTTGGGTTTGGTTGGGGGAGGCTTTTTGGTCCATCCCTGCACTTTCTTGGGGGAAGCATTCTTTCTTTGATTAAGCCATCAATCATTACTGTCTGTAACTTGGTCGTAACTTGGTGTCCAGATAGAGATCTGGGATGGAGAGCCGAGCGGTAGGAATTTCCTGCACAGTGGGTTGCACAAGAGACGGTCTGGACGCTTCAGTATGTCTTCTAGAAGCAACAAAGAAACCAGCCACACTAGCTTAAACGATCACAGGGGTTTCTTGCTCACACAATGAAGAAGTCCAGGAGTTTGGTCAGGACCGGGCTCTGTGTCTCTGCAGTCCTGGAGGCTCTGCTCGACTGTATTTTGGTTTTAACCTCAGGCCAGCTTTTGCATTCTCCAGATAGCTACCCGCCTTCCCTGAGGTCCTGGAGCTGCCTTTTTCCTGCAGAAGCGCGAACAACCCAAACGTTGCACTGATTGGCTCACCCCTGAATTACTTTTTTGGGGGAGCGTTCCGCGTGCTGATTGGCTTAGACTTTGGATAATGAACCAATTAGTGAGCAAGAGTACCCCGAGCATTTTAGGCCAATCAGAGCCCACGAAGCAGGAAGGGCGGGCCTCACTCATCCAGTCTCTGGGTGATGAACGACGGGAGGGGCTGGGATGGACTCCGGAGGACGAGCGAAACGGCCACGTCAGGAGGTTTTAGATATTTTGGAGAAAGGCTCTGGTCATACGTTTAGCCATGGGGAGCCATGGAGGACTTAGAGTGAGTGTGCTTTAAATTTCAGTTCAGACAAGTTAAAATGCTCTTCCTGAATACTCCTGCCTCTGGAATGGAATGAACCCTTGGATACAGTCAGCTCTGCACCCGGAGGCCCTTTTGCACCGGATGTGATGCACCTTGTACCTAAAAGGCACACTTTAGTCACTAGAACATGGTTAGATGAAGGATGATTTTAAAAAATTTTTCAGAATATAAGACAAGTGGAGGCATTCTATAAAAAGCGTTCCTGGTCAGGCTCGGTGGCTCAGCCTGTAATCCCAGCACTCTGGGATTCCAGGCGAGAGGATTGCCTCGGGTTCGAGACCCACCCGGGCAACTTGGCGAGACCTCGTCTCTACAATAAATCAAAAATTAGGTGGGCTCGGTTGCGTGCGCCTGTAGTTCCGGCTGCTTGGAAGGCTGAGGTGGAGGGACTACCGGAGCGTGCCACTACCCTCCAGCCTGGGTGACAGAGTGGGACTCCAACTCAAAAAAAAGCGTTCGAGAGGCTCTGACTGGGTGGGTTGAAGGACAGTGGTAGGAGGTGGCAGAGGTCAGACTTTGCTCCCCCAGCCTGTCCCCACACAGCTGATTTTCTTGGAATTGCCTCTCTGGAAGTTGGTTGGTTCAGTGTAATTATTTCAGGCTCAGTAATTACACTCAGAATTGTTTTTTTTTTTTTTTTGAGTCTGAGTTTCACTCTGCGTCCCAAGCTAGAGTGCAGTGGCATGATGGCTTACTACAGCTCTAACTCCTGGGCTCAGATAATGCTTCTGCCTCAACCTGCCATGTAGCTGGGACTACAGGTGCATGCCACCATGCTTGGCTCCTTTTGTTTGTTTGTTTTTTGTAGAGATGAGGCTTGCTATATTGCCCAGGCTTTGAATTTTTATTTTATTTTTTGTTCTAGTATTATTATATTTTTAAAAGATGATGTCGTGCTATGTTGCCCAGGCTGACTTTGAACTCCTGACCTCAAACAATCCTTCTGCCTTGGCCTTCCAAAGTGCTGGGATTACTGTGGCCCACCTGGGATTTTTTTTTTTTTTTTTTGAGTTGGAGTCTCACTGTCGCCCAGACTGGAGTGCAGTGGCCGCTCCCGGCCACCGCAGCCTTGACCCGCTGGGCTCCGGCGATCCTTCTGCCTCAACCTTCTGAGTAGCTGGAATTACAGGCACGCGCTACCACGCCTGGCTAATTTTTGATTTATTGTAGAGATGAGGTCTCGCCGAGTTGTCCAGGTGAGTCTCGAACCCGCGGGCTCAGGCAATCCACTCACCTCAGCCTCCCAAGGCGCGGGATTACAGGCTGAGCCACCGAGCCCGGCTTACATCACGGTTTCTTTGAGCCCCACTGCAGGAGGGAGCTGGGACATGTGTGTCTTTGAGTAGGTCATGAAAGGACAGACCAAGAGTGGGAAGTCATTTTTCATCTTGTTCTTAAACCCTGACACAATGATGAGAAAGTAGAAGCTGTGCTTTTGGAGAAATGCACACTTGAGGTATCATTGACTTTCCCGACTTTGTCTTTTCAGAAACAGACTTCCAGGTATCTGAGGTATCTCATAGTGGCCATCGAGTTTGCCTAGAGTAAAGGGAATTTACAAGGCCTAAGACATCATGCATTGGGCAAGGACTGTAAAAGTCATGAAACTTGTCATTACAAAAGTTATAACTGCTCAGAGGGAGAGCAGGTGGGGATTTGATCTTCCAGTAAATCGGGTCCTATCTACAGAGACGCCAAGGATCCCCCGAAGCTACCCACTGGGAATGCCTAGGAGATAAGGGGAGGTGCGCCCTCCATTAGCTCTAAGGAATGTCGTTCGGGAAGGGGCAGGAGAATTAGAATCCTTGTCACGCCCTTCTCTAGGGGCTGTGATCATGTGGGCAGACATTAATGGGTCTGTGTCACAGGTTCTCCAAGACATCCACAGGTGGTCGACAAGGAAGCCACAGCAGTCACAGTCACATGCAACATCTCCAAGAGAAGGATTTAAGCCAGGACTCTGGGGGGCTACGACGCCACACTCACCTAGAATGCAAGCCCACTTCCTGTCTGTGGGGGGTGAAACTTTCTTAAACAAATCTTTTCTTCTCTCACCTCTGTGTGTCGCAATTCTCTGCATTTACTCGGATCTCTGGGTTGCCAGCACGCACCTCCGGCTTGCCAGCCCCGGCATTGCTGCACGCCTCACCTGCCTCTCCACCTTCACCCTATCCCTTCACACCTCTCAAGACCTCTAAAACAATATGGGCCAGCATTCCACCACTTTTTTGATCTTCCTTCCTACAGCCATACACAATCTCTCGCTATCTCCCCTGAGGAATTTTTTAGAAAATGGTCATT
>CAUYQG010027787.1:0-12635 GCA_963574415.1 Tarsius wallacei | reverse complement strand
TGTTTGTTTTATTAATGATGGCCATTCTTACAGTGGTTAGGTGGTATCTCAATGTGGCTTTGATTTGCATTTCTCTGATGATGATGAATGAGGCTGAGCACTTTTTCATGTGTCTGTTGGCTGCCCATATATCTTCTTTTGAGAAGTGTCTATTCATGTCTTTTACCCACGTTTTAAAGGGGCTGTTTGTTTTTTTCCTTTTGGTACATTTGAGTCCCTTGTAGATCCTAGATGTTAGGTCTTTGTCAGATATACAGTTGGCAGATATTTTTTCCCATTCTGCAGGCTGTCTCCCTGCTCTCTTGATGGTTTCTTTTGCTTTGCAGAAGCTCGTTAATTTGATGAGGTCCCACTTATCTATCTGATTTCTTAAGGTGTTGGCCTTTAGGGTTCTGAATAGGAATTGGTTTCCAGTTCCACTTTCCATAAGGGCGTCCCCTGCACTTTCTAAGATTCTTATAGTTTGAAGTTTTACGTTTAGGTCTTTGATCCATTTAGAGTTAATTTTTGTGTATGGTGATATCTTCTGTTTCAATCTTCTGCATGTGGTCAGCCAGTTTTCCCAGCACCATTTACTTAATAGGCTCTCCTCTCCCCAGTGGTTGTTGTTGGAGGCTTTGTCAAAGATGAGTTGGTTGAGGAATTGAGATTTTGCTTCTGGAATCTCTATCCTGTTCCATTGGTCTATGTGCCTGTTCTTGCACCAATACCAGGCTGTTTTGATTACTGTAGCCTTAAAGTTTGAAGTGTGGAAGCGTGATACCTCCTGCTTTGTTTCTTTTGCTAAAGATTGTTTTGGCTATTTGTGGTCGTTTATGTTTCCATATGAATTTCCATATTGTCATTTCCAGGTCTGAGAAGAATGATGTTGGTAACTTAATGAGGCTATTGCAATGAATCTGTAGATTGACTTTGGAGGAAGGACATCTTAACAGTGTTGATTCTTTCTATCCATGAGCATGGAGTATTTTTCCATTTGTTTGTGTCTTCTTGGAATTCTTTGAGCAATGTTTTGTAATTCTCATTGTAAAGGTCTTTCTATTCACCGGTTAGGAAGATGCCAAGGTATTTCTTTTTTTCTTTTCTTTTCTTTTTTTTATGGCTATTGTGAATGGGATTGTGCTTTTTAGTTGGGTCTCTGCCTGCTTGTTGTTGGTGTATAGGAATGCAACCGTCTTTTGCACATTTATTTTGTACCCTGAGACTTTGCCAAAGTCCTTTATCAGTGCAAGCAGGTTTTTGACAGATTCTCTTGGATTTTCAAGGTATAGGATCACATCATCAGCAAAGAGGAATAACTTGACTACCTGTTTTCCTATTTAGATACCCCTGGTTTCCTTCTCTTGTCTAATTGCCCGAGCTAGGACTTCCAACACAATATTGAACAAGAGGGGTGAGAGTGGGCAGTCTTGTCTTGTACAAGTTTTCAAGGGAAATGTATCTAGTTTCTGTCCATTTAGGAATATGTTAGCTGTGGGTTTGCCGTAGATGGTACTTACTATTTTGAGGTATGTTCCTTCTATACCTAGGTGTTTGAGGGTTTTTATCAAGAAGGGATGCAGAATTTTATCAAAAACTTAAAAAGATATTTGAAAATATCCGGAGACATGTGATATTTCACCCAAGGGGGAAAACAATTAGAATGACTAGCTCTCATCAAAAGTCATGCAGGCCAAAAGGAAATGAACACAATACTTGTTAGGTGCCAAATGAACTGTCATCCCACAATCTTATACCCAGAGGAAATATCCTTCAAGAATGAAGGAGAAATCAAGACATTTTCCCATAAAGAAAAACTAAAAGAATTTGTCACCCGCAGACCTATCTAAAACAATGAATAAAGAAAATTCTCTAAACACAAAATAATAACAGACATAAACTAGAAATTCCAGGATTAAAAAAACACAGTAAGCAAAATTTTACAATTTTGCTTTCCTTCTTGAGTTTTCTAAATTATGTTTGATGGTGATAAAAAAATTATAATGTGGTTCTAAATGTATGTAGAGGGAATATTTAACAAGTATAAACAGAAGTGGTTAAAGGGATACAAAGGAATGTATTGTTATTCATATTACACAAACTGGTAAAATGATGACATCAATAGACTAAAAAGTTATGTATGTATGAGGAGAGACCACCAAAAAAACTGGAATTTATTTAGAAAAAAATGGGTATATATTCTTACGTGTTTAAACTTTAGTCACCTTCAAAGTACTCTCTGTTTGATACAAAACACCTATCAAGACACTTTTTCCATGGCTCAAAACAGTTTTTGAACATGTCAAGTTTGATGCCTTTACATGCTTCTGCTCTTTTTTGTTTCACCTCTTACATATTGGCAAAACGTTTCCCTTGGAGGAATTTTTTTCAGCAGGGAAACAAAAACAGTTGCTTGGGGTGAGATCAGGTGGATAGAGAGGGTGGGGCATGGGGGGTCATGCCATTTTTGGGTCAAAAACTGCCGAACTTCAGTGCAGTGTGAGCAGGTGTGCTTATAAATCACCAATTGTTAAATGGGCAAACACATTGAAAGAATCTCCAAAAACAAATTCACTGAAGTTGAATGCAGCCTCTCACAACAACACTAGCTAGTACACTGATGCCAGTGGGTTTCTAGGATACTTACCAAGCATGGGCAGCCTATATTACAAGGGACCTGTCCTCCAAAAGATAATTCCAGGGTTTTTTGAGTTCCCAGTTATACAATATAATATCTAAACTAATCACTAGGAAGTTATACAAAGAGAAACACTTAAAAACAATATAGAAATCTTAAAATAAAATTCAAAAAATGTTCAAATAACCCTCATGAAAAGGAAAAAGGAAATACAGAAACAAAAAAATAATCAGAAAACAAAAATAAAATATAGACTGAAACCCTAATATATCAATGATTACATTAAATAAAAATGACTTAAATATACCAACTCAAACATACAAGAGTGGCAATGTAATTAAAAGCCATACAGCAACTATATGTTGTCTATAAGAAACTCACTTCAAATATGATGATACAGACACATTAGATGTAAAAGTATGAGTGAAAAAATATATAAATTTTTAAGGTCATAAACGCTTTCTTAGTAAAAATTGTATTCTTATTCTTCACAAAGAATATTTTCCTGAAGAAGCCTCACTCAAGGCAGCAGGAAAGTATTTGCAGATGGGTTTGGCTTAAGGCTCAGAAAACAAGTATAAATGATTTACAAAGAAAAAAAATGGCCACAAGCAGCATCATATAAAAATAATTTATTTAGCTGGGCTCGGTGGCTCAGTCTGTAATCCCGTGCCTTGAGAGGCTGAGGTGAGTGGATTGCCTGAGCCCGCGGGTTCAAGACCCGCCTGGGCAACTTGGCGAGACCTCATCTTTACAATAAATCAAAAATTAGCTGGGCAGTGCGCGCCTGTAGTACCAGCTACTTGGAAGACTGAGGTGGAAGGATCACCAGAGCCCAGCAGGTTGAGGCTACGGTGGCCGGGAGCGGCCACTGCACTCCAGTCTGGGCGATGGAGTGAGACTCCAACTCAAAAAAAACAAAAACAAAAAGACAAAGCAAAACAAAACAAAAAAATAATAATTTATTTGCTTTTGTGCCTGAAAACCACATATTTGGCGTTCTTGCTTAGCATTCTAGAAGGGGAGTCTTAGTGATTAGTAGACTGATAGAGTAGTGTGTAGCCAGAGAGGAAACAGAGCAGGCAAAATTTGCAAGGTGGTAGGATGATGTGGACCTATTAGTCACTCATGGAATTTACTATTCTTAACTCATTGGACACAGTCTTCTGGTTGAGTGGTCTTCCCAGCCAGAGCATTTCAATCAGGGTCACTTTGGGATGAATGGCCACTAATCTTAATCCATGAAGGAGCCTGTTTCTCAGTGTTTATCACTGTCCACTATTCTTAGACCCATGATCAACTGACCAGACAAGGTTAAAGGTGAAATCCTACCCAATTCTCCAGCCACTCATAGCTGAACTGGACAGAACTCTAACAAAGGGTTTAGTTTCCCTGGGTCAGACATCCAATAGGTAGCCTGCCTAAACAGTGGATGATTCAATCAAGAGCATGGACTCCTTCATGAATTTTTATGTTAAGAATATGATCAGTGATGCTTCCGGTCCTTTGGTCTTTCATTAAGAAACATCCAATGAGAAACACCAGAGAGACCTGTGTTCTGGCAAGATCTCTACATCCAATGGAGGCCATCAAAGCAAAGTTGTATCCTTAAAATCAGCCCGAAGTCCTGAGAAATTTAATAAGGCATTGATTTTTTTTCCTAAGTGATGTTTGATCTAAGAGTTCTGGATGTTTTCTAAAAAGCACATCTTGCATAAAGTATGCTGTGATCAGTTCCTTTTCATCTGTGAGAAAAAAAACAAGCGAATGCCAGTTCCATCAAAACAAGACACACACACAAAAGGGTCTATCCCTTGACACTGCAGAGTATGGAGGCACCTTTTCATTGTAAAGTTTCATTCTTACCTGCAAAGTGCTGATATGAACAGGTGTCCCTGTACCATTCACAGTATTCTTTTTAGCCACATTTCCACCTTTCCCATCTGCTTGCTCAGCCTTAGCAATCCGGGCTTTTTCTGCTTCAACCCTTTTGGGGTTGTTCAACATCACCTGGACAACAGCATACTCCACCAGCGAAGCAAACCCAAAGAGAAGACAGGCGATAAGCCAGACATCAAGAGCCTTCACATAGGATACTTTGGGAAGCTCGGCAGCAAGGGTTGTGCACTCAGAGGCCAAGCTGAGGACCGAGAAGATACCTATATAAACACAAAGAAGATCTCAAGTTCTTTTTATGCCTGCAAAAATGTCTCTGTAATCATTACTCTTCGACAAAATCCCTTTATAATAACTTTCAATAAGCCGTGAACAATTCATCAGATCCCTTTAAAGCTCAACGACTGAAGAAATAACAGGCACATGCTATTTATGTAAGTATTATGGATTATGTTTAAAGATGTCTGTAAATACTTAGCACTTAAAAAATAAATAGAAACTTAGATCAAGGTTTGAAAACACAATTTGAATTTGTTTAAAATATGAAAGATTTCTAAAACTTCTCTATAGTATCTTTGAGGCGGCCATAGAGTTATCTGATCATGAATGATCAAGTGTTTCATTTTTCAGCTTTGTTTTAGACAGATTGCAGTTACAGGACTGAATTTTGCTTCCATAAACAATGAAATCAGAACAAGAAGGAAACAAATAAAGCAATTTTCCGATAAGGTTCACAATAAAAAATAATCTAATAGAAAATACAAAGTAGAGAACATTCTTCACTATTTCAGAGGAAACAAATGATTCCAACTTTTCAAGAAAAGGACTAAAATTCTGCTCTATGTAATATTAACCCTTTACTGAATGCTAACACGTTATGCATTGATTTAATCAAAGTATTTTTAAAACACACAAAAAAATGCAATAATTTGTCTCTTTCTTTTCTTACTTGCCACCCTCTCTCACATTCTCTTTTTCTCTTTCTTCATATTTTCAGGAGAAAGGATGATAAAACATAACCTGTTGGCACAGATGTCCAGGAACACACTGCGTCAGAAAACACCTCCTTCAATGTCAAAGGAGACTAGTGTTAAGTAGGAAACAGGTTAGACTTGCCTCTGTGAATCTATCTCACTAACTTGGCTGAATGTATCTTTTTCTTCTTAGATGTGATCGCCTCTGAGAATTAATGAATATGTTACCCTAATAACTGAATATGTACTTGGATCTCTGTTCCCTTCCCTTAAACTCAGCACAAATGGTAAGCATGATGTTAGTATTAATAATCTGTCTTTCATCAGACCCTCTAAGGTTTTCCAGGTTTAGAATCATATCATCCACAAAGAGGGATAACTTCACTTCTTCTTTTCCTATTTGGATACCCCTAATTTATTTCTTCTACCTGATTGCTCTGGCTAAGACTTCTAGTACTATGTTGAATAGGAGGAGTGAGAGTGGACATCCTTGCCTTATTCTAGTTCTTAGGGGAAATGCTTCCAGCTTCTACCCATTAAATATAATGTTGGCTGCAGATTTGTCACAGATGGTTATTATTTTGAGGAATTTCCCTTTGATGCCTAGGTGTTCAAGGATTTTTGCCATGAAAGGATGTTAGATTTTATCAAATACTTTTTCTGTGTCTAATGAGTTAATAATGATTCTTGGTTTTGCATCTACTTATGTTTATTGATTTATGAATGTTGAACCAACTTTGCATCCCAGAAATAAAGTCTACCTGGTCATGATGGATGATCCTTGAAATGTGCTATTGGATGTGATTTGCTAGAATTTTGTCAAAAATTTTTGCATCTATGTTCATCAGGGAAATTGGCCTGTGGTTTTCTTTTCTTGTCGAGTCTTTGTCAATGTTGGGTATCAGGATGATATTAGCTTCACAGAATGGGCTAAGGAGAATTCCTTCTTTCTCGATTGCCTGAGATACTTTCAATAGGATTGGTATCAGCTCTTCCTTGTATGTCTTGTGGAATTCAGCTGGGAAACCAACTCATCCAGGACTTTTTTTGGCAGAGAGATTTCTTATGACTGAGTTAACTTCTTAGATTGTTATTAGTTTGTTTAGGGTTTCAATTTCTTCCTGCTTCAATCTTGGGAGGTTGTGTGATGCCTGTAATTCCACTGTTCTCTCTAGATTTTCTAGTTTACTTGCATACAGATGTTCATAGTAATCTTTGATAATCTTTTGAATTTATTCTGGGTCACTCATGACATTACCTTTTTTTGTTTCTAGCTGTGTTTATGCAATCTCTCTCTCTCTCTCTCTCTCTCTCTCTCTCTTTGTTTCTCTCAATCTGGCCAGGCATCTGTCAAACTTATTTATCCTTTCAAAGAACCAGATTTTTGTCTTATTGATCCTTTCTATGACATCTTTGGCTTCTATTTCTCAGAATTGTGACTTCAGTAATCTGAATTTTTTTTTTTTTTTACTGAATTTAGGATTTAATAGTTTCTGCCTTTCCAGCTTCCTTAGATTGACATTAGGCTATTTACTTTGAGATCTGTCTATTTTTCTTGGAACATGCATATACTGTTATATACTTTCCTCTCAGCATTGTTTTCTTGGTATCCCAGAGGATTTGATATGTTGTGTCTTTGTTTTCATTTGTTTCCAGTAATTGTTTTATTTGTCTTGATTTTTGTGCTGACCCAAAAGTCATTCAGAAGCGTGTTGTTTAATCTCCATGTATTCTTATATTTTGGTGGGGGGGTCCTGTTGGTGATGAAATTTATTTTTATTCCACTGTGATATGAGAACATGCCTGGTGCTTGGTGTTGTTTCAACCTTCTGAAATTTGTTCATGCTTGATTTAAGACTGAGAATGTGATCAGTCTTGGTGTATGTTCCATGTGCTGATGAGTAGAATGTCTACTCCGTGGTTGTTGGGTGAAGTGTTCTGTAGATATTTAATTAGATACAATTTGTCCAGTGTCAAGTTAAGGTTCCAGATTTCCTTGTTGGTGTTTTGTTTGTTTGCCTTGATGAACGCTCTAAATTTGTTGGTAGGGCAAACAAGTCTCTGACTATGATTGTATGGCTATCTAAGTATTCTCTTAGTTTACAAAGCAACTGTTTTAGAAATCTGGGTGTTCATGTGTTGGATGCATATTTGTTTAAGATGGAAATTTCTTGCTGGTTTATTGAGTGTTTTATCATTATGTCATGCCCTTTACTGTCCTTTCTGACTTTTATTGGTTTAAAGTCTGTTTTATCTGATAGAAAAATAGCTCCCCCTGCTCTTTTTTGTTTTCCAGTTGCCTGAAAAATCTTTCTCCAGTTCCTTACTCTGAGACTGTGGGTGTCCTTTAGAGTGAGATGGATTTTCTGGAGACAGCTGAATGTTGGATCATGATTTTTTATCTATTTTTCTACTTTATACCTTTCTAGTGGCACATTAAATCATTCACGTTCAAGTTAATTATTGATATATGATGACTTATCCTTGTCATAAAGCTCTTCAAAGGTTGCTTTACTGCTTTTTGTTTTGTTTTGCTTTATTTTGTAGCTGATCTTTATAATCTGTTAACTCTATCATCTGTTGCCTGTGCTTTTGTGATAGGTGGAACTGTTCGTCCATTTCTGTGCTTAGAACTTTCTTAAACATCTCCTGAAAGGCTGGTCTGGAGGATGCATATTCTCTTAGGGATTGGAAATCTGACTAAGATTTTAATTCTCCTTCATTAATAAAGTTTAGCTTGGTGGGGTAAGAAATTCTTTGCTGGAATTGCTTATCTTTAAGAAAATTAAAGATGGAGCCTCAGTCCCTTCTGCACTGTAGGTTTCTGCCGAGAAGACTGCTGCAATTCTAATGGGTTTTCCTTGGTCTGTCCCTTCTTTCTAGCAGCCTTTAGGATTTTTTCTTCTGTGCTTACCTTGTGGAGACAGATTATTATGTGTCTTGAGGATGGCCTCTTCATGTCATATTTTGCAGATATTCTCTGGGTCTCTTGAATTTAGATGGTTGCCTCTCTTGAGAGAGAGGGGAAATTTTCTTAAATGATCTCTTGGAAGGTTTATTCCAGTGTGTTCTCAGTTTTCCCTCCTCTCTCAAGGTTGCCAATCAGCCATAGATTTGATCTCTGTACATAATCCCCTTCCTCTTGTAGACTTTGTTCATTATTTTTGAGCACTTTCTCCTTGTTTTTTATACACTGGGTAGTTCAATATTGTGAACTTCAAGCTCTGAGATTCTTTTCTACACCTGGTCAATTATGTTACCTAAGCCTGTCATTGTGCTTTAAAATTACAGAGAGGAATTCTTCATTTCCAGGATTTCAGATTGGACCTTTCTTATATTGGCTAGTTAAACTTGAATTTCCTGAACTGCTTTTGTTGCCTGGGTGACCTTTGCTTTCATATTCTTGGTGTTTTCCTTAGCCATTTTTGCCATATGTTGTCTGAATTCTGCATCTTTCATTAGGAACATATCTTTCTGAATGGGTTCCATTGTTTGGGACATGGGGGATGGTTTTGTGGGTGATGCCTCTTTAAGGCTTTAGGGATTGCCAGCATTGTTTTGCTGGTTCTTCCTCATCTGTGAGGACCAACTCTTCTCTTTTTATTATTTTTGTTTTGTTTTGTTTTGTATTCAGATATGGTCTAGCTTCCCTAGAACCTTTTCTGCCACTCAAAAGAGTTCACATAGAGAGAGAGGGACTGCTACTTCAGCTCCACCTCTCCTGCTAGGCAGTGCTTAGAACTCAAAGTGACTTTCCACTGCAAAGGTTTTCCTGCAGCCAGACTGCTTTCCAATCTCCAGTTGTGACCTCTTTGTGGGGATCAAGAGGTGGGATGGGCCTCCTGTCCTCTGCAACCCAAAAGCACTACCACTGGGAGACAGGGCCTCAGGTGCCTCTACCAACCCCTTCTCCTCCACCAAAGATCACACTTAGAACTTAAAAGCAGCAAAATCTCTGCCTTGGTAGGGCCTTCCTTCGGGGTGAGTGAGTCTGCAGGCAATCTTTCTTAATCTGGGGACTAGCCACCAAGCACTGCTTGTGGGTACCAGGCTAGTGAAGCTGGCAGGTGATCTTTCCCAGTCTGGTAGCTGGCCACCAACTGCTGCCAGCAAGTATTGGATGAGTGAAGCTGACAGGGGAACTTTCCCAGTTTGAGGTCTGGCTGCCAAGTGCTGCCAGTGGAGAATACAGTCTCAGGGATTGACTGGTCATAGCTATTCCAACCTGAGGTGGGTTCCCAGCTCCATGTGGCCTCTAGTAGCAGACCACTGTGCCCTATCCAGACTGCTTCCCACATAGTACTAAAAACTCATTCAGCTGGGGAGAGGAGAACCATTGCATACCATGTCAGCTGCACTCACCCCCTTTCACATACAAGGCAGAACTGCAAAACAGATGCAAGCCTGGCACTTGTGAGGATGGGGTCTTGAGGCTCCAAAGCTGGCCACTCTCTCTGTCTCTTCTTCTGGCCCATGAGTTCTATGTGATGTGGGGTACATCCTCCATCTAAGCCTGCCCAAGCTGCTTGAGGTCACCAGCAATCAGAACTGTCTTCGTTGTTCTGCTTGTGAGAGAGGTGCCATTCGGCTACCCCTAGGCGGTCATCTTGGATCTCAAAACCCGTTATTTTAATAATTTTAATTTCTCTACTAATTCTAGAATTGGATTGCTCTTCTAGCTTCCTTAGGTGAGACTTTAGGCTGTTTACTTGGGATGTATTTTCTTGTTATGTGAGTGCATGATGTAAACTTCCCTCTCAACACTGATTTCATATTATCTCAGAGGTTTAGGTGTGTTGTGTCTTTGTTTTCATTTGTTCCCAGGAATATTTTTATTTCTGCCTTGATTTCTGTGTTAACCTCAAAGCCATTCAGAAGCATGTTGTTTAATTTCCATGTACTCTTGTGATTTTTGAGAGGGAGTTCTGTTGGTGATGATATTTTTTTTTCTTTCCACTGTAATCTGAGAAGATACTTGTTATGATTTTGACCTTTTGAAATTTGTTCAGGACAAGCCTTATTTGATTGCTTAAATCTATACTGACACTATTCCCAGTGATTCCATAGCATCTCATACTGATCAATAACCTAGAATGCATCAAATTTTGGTAAACTTAGTTGCATACCTGCATATCTAGCCTTATAATATAATAAAAACTTTATGATACAATGGAGAATAGTTCAAATAATGAGAAGGCTTTCAAAGTCTTGTAATGAATTTTATACCATGTTTGGTAGTTAATATTAAGACACTTTAAATTTAGGGGACAGAAATTATATTATCAAAAGAATGTTTGAATAACATTAGTCTGGTATGGATATACAAAATAGAACGATAAAGAAAAAATAGTTGAGGAAACAAAGACTTAGGAAATGAAGGTCTAGATTATAATAGGATCAATGTGAAAGGATTTTAGAGGGCAAAAAATTACTTAATTACTGATGCAAGGAAAAGGTTGAGACAAAGTTTTTAACAGGATGTCTGGAACAATTCCCGTGAAAGGTGGGAGAAGGACATATAGAAAAGATGATAACTTTGGCAATAAAACATTGAAAAGTTAGATAATGGTCACAAAACAAAGAGCTGATGATCATGACACAACACAGTGCACCTGGGAATTTGAAATAACTTTTTGAAAAGGAAAGATTAGCCAATATCCTTCAAATGGAGGTCAGGTTGAAAAGGGAAAACTGTATGAGGAGGTAAAGGTGCGTGGGTGTCAGAAGGGGTGGGGGTTGAAGAACAGACGAAGGGAATTTCTTTAAAAGGAAAAACACAACATTTATAGGTTTTGGAGAGATGGAGGGAATTTATAATTCCAAGCATTATGTTAGAAACCATGCTAGTCAATTCTATCAAGATTTTTATCATTTCAAAGGTGTAAAAATAGAAATAGAACAAGTTAAGAAGGAAAAGAATGTGAACATGCACTATGTGTCTTATCTTCAGAAGACCACATTGTAATTGGGAATGCCTATTTCCTTTTTAATCATAAAATAAGAATTCTGAGTAAATATTAATTCTGGACAAATATTTTAGCACTATCATGATAAAACCTGGAAATGGAATTAGTTCATTGTTAAATAGTGCATGGTAAAGTTTTCTAAATTTTAATACATTATAAACCAACAGAAAGAAATATAAATCCATCATTCATAAAAGTGTGGAATTTTATAATGATAATATTTAATCATTACTAATACTTCTCTTTAATAAATTCTAGGATGTCTTAGTATTATGTTGCTCAAACATGTTTAAATTATATGGACTTTATTTGTCAAAATGTTACCTCCATAGCATAAAAATAAACAAGTCTAGATTTCAAATCAGGGAAAATATCATGAAATTGATATCAGCCTTACAAATAGAGTCTTCAGCTATGAAGAGGTAAAGTTAACAAATAATATAAATTAAATTATTAAGAAATTAGCTATTAAGAATGTTGAATTGAGCAAAATCTTTCTTAAATAATTCAGGGTTAAAGCTATTTAGCTCATCAATGCGCAGACAGAATTTTATAGTGATAAAATTATCTCAATTATTCAAGATATGTATAGTAACTTCTATGAATGTCTATGAAATTTCCAGAGATTTCTTGTCCAACTAATCTCAGAGAATAGTCTGCAGTACAATTCTTTAATAGTATATACTCTAGTAGTGAAAGTGAAAAGGGAAAAACCAAAAACTAGAAAAACAAAAGAAAGAAAAGAAGGGAGGAAGAAAAAGGAAGAAAAGAAAGAAGGAAGGAAAAGAAATGGAAGATAGAGATAGTATGCCATTTGTTATTAACAACAACAAGAGCAGTTCAAGGAGTCATTGAAAGTGCATACACTCCCACTACTGTCTAAACTCCAAGTAATTTATTTCATGCTGAAATAAACTAGTCACCAAATTGGTAAATATGAAATTGTTATTTTTTTATTATTTTTTATTATTTTTTATTTTTATTTTTTTATTTTTATTTTTTGAGTTGGAGTCTCACTCTGTCGCCCAGACTGGAGTGCAGTGGCCCTCCCGGCCACCGCAGCCTCGACCTGCTGGGCTCTGACAATCCTTCCGCCTCAGCATCAAGTAGCTGGAACTACAGGTGCGTGCTACCACTCCTGGCTAAGTTTTGTTTTATTGTAGAGATGAGGTCTTGCCAAGT
>CAUYQG010027785.1:0-15891 GCA_963574415.1 Tarsius wallacei | reverse complement strand
TCTTCTTTAATTCTGTTATTCAGGGGTAGAGGGGTTGCTTTTACTTCTGTTTGTTCAATCTCCTATTCTTCTTTATGTATGCCCTCTTACTTTGTTCAATTCTGGAGTTGCACTGTAGGTTGGGTGTGGTCCTTTTTGCAGTTTTGAGATTTACTTAAGTGGGGAGCTGTGATTTAAAATCTGTCTGCAGGTCCTGGTATCTGCCGACAGGTATATGGATAGTCTGAAACCCACTTCCCACTGCCTTGGAATCTGTCCATGCAGTGGGGTTGTAGGTTTACTCCCTGAAATAAAATGAGGTTAACAGAGGGAAGAGAATGGAGCAGACAGTGGGGGGGAAAGAGGGGTAGAGAGAAAGAGGAGTAAGGGGGGAAACAGACGAGTGTACCAACAAATGCGAGAGAGACCTAAACTGAAACAGATAAAAACAATAGACCATGGCGACAGACTACCCAACTTCCATACAAAGAAACTAAAACATACAATGATGCTAACATACAAGCTAACCAACAATCTTATTGGTGTGCTGTTCCTCTATACAAAGATATGGTTTACAGAGAGGAGAAAAGAGAAGAAAAGGAAAAGAAAAGAAGAAGAAAAAAGGGAACAAAACAGTAGGAATAGAATCAAGTCATTAAACTAACAGAACCAATCAAGCACACTCTGAGACTTTTTGTTTAAGTCCAGTGTCCTTTCAGCTCTGATTTCTAGCTATCTTCTCAGGCTGGTAAATTTATTCACAGTTAGGGTCAGTTGCCCCTGACCTGCTGTGAAGGGCAGTTCAGATGACCACTCAGTTCCCCACTGCCCAGTTCACCATTTAAATCTGGCCTGTGTCTGTTTTTCAAGCTTGTTATTCCCATTTCCGTGTTGTTACCTTGAATCACCAGCAGGTGGTGCTATCTCAGCCACTTGCCCCAGAGGGGTTGGAGCCAGAGGAGAGCCCGGACAGAGGCTGGAGATGAGAGCCTGCCTCAGGGCACATGGGAGGAGTCCCACGGCCTGGCAGGACGTCACCATGGCTGTAGTGGAGGCAGCAATCTCAGCAGATCTTGCTTGCAGGGGCTTCCTGGTCTGAAGTCGTGGATCACCTCAGGCATGGGTGGCGCAAAGTGTAATGGCCGCCCGGAGCTGGCGGCGGTGTCGGCAGCTGCTGTGTCTGTGTCTCTGGCAGCAGACACCCGCTGTCCAGACCGCTGTGATGCTTCAGCGGTGGCAACGGCCGAGCTCCATGTAAACAGCAGGCTGCCGACGATGGGATTCGCAGCCCCCGTGGAGAAAGCCAGAGACCTTCTGCGTTCTCCTTTGTGGAGGGTCTCATAAACCAGGCTGCACCATTGCCATCTTGCCCCGGAATGTCACAAAGCTTGCTGAGTATACAGAGATAAGAATGTGTGGGTGTCTTCAAGAAAGTGAAGTTTAACAAAGAGCTTCACCTTTTCCTCTGAGCACAAAGAAAAGCCACCGCAGGGTTTTGATGATTTCACAGAATCACTCTGGCTGAACTTCTGCCAGTCCTCATGCGTCTTCAGCTGGTATTTTGCTTCCAACCCTTCCAGTGAGTTCTCTGCAACCTCCTTGCTTTCCCGCCGTGCCCCAGGGTCTCCCGGGATTGCTTTTAAAATTCTATTTTAGATTATTTTCTGCTGGCACCTCCTTAGACTCCTGCGGTTCCACCGCGTCTGAGGCAAACTCCAAACCCGGAGCTCTAGGCTGCAGCCTCCATGCTATCTTCCGTTCTGAGTGATCGCAGGCCTCCATTTCACGTCTTCCCCCATCTCCACTCGGCTCCACATTTATATCTTTAAAAGTTGCTTAATATTCCATTATTTGATATAGCATCAACTAAAGAACCCCTTATTTTTGGAGATTAAAAATATTTTTAAATATTTGTCATAAATAATGCTATAATGAGTATTCTGTTCACTAAATTCTTAGTCATTTTCTTAGGTAACATTCTTATAAAAGTAATATCTTGCTCAAAAGGTATGCACCATTTAAAGCTTTTGTGACTTGTTCTTGGATTGCCATCCAAACAAATGGCACCTGTTTTTCTGTCAACATCACTTATGAGAGTGTTATTTCTCCAAACTTTCTGTAGCACTTAGTGAAAGGAGGGGACCTCTGAAATGTAGAAGTCATTTAAATTTAAAAGTGGACATTTTTTTCCTTGTCCTCCTTCACTGTCCTTGGGTTTAGTAACACAACTATCCTCATGGAACCCCTGACAAGCAGGAGACACACACAAAGGACTGCAAGTCCCTGGAAATGCCTCCGCCAGACCTAGATAAGAAATGGGCTATGAAAACATCCTGACACCCAGAAATGTGTCTGTTCCCTTAGTCTCTAAATGACAACTGCTTTCTTTCATGTCTTTGTATTTTTGTTGTTGTTTTTTAGTTTTAAATTTTAAATGTGTGGGGTATGATTCAGGGTTAGGTATACACATGTTCATTATGCAGGTACCCTTGTTGATGAGATGTGCCCCCCCTTCCCCAGGCAGATTCTCACTACTGCCAATCCCTTTCTGAAAGTATTACAATAGTTATTCAAGGTCCACTTATGAGTGAGAACATGTGATACTTGGTTCTTTGTTTCTGAGATAGATCACTCAGTATTGCAGCCTCTAAGTCCATCCAAGTTGCTACAAAGTTCATAATTTTGCCCTTATTTGTGGCTGCATAATAGTCCACTGTGAATATGTACCACATTTTTTTTATCCAGTCCTTCTTCGACGGGCATCACAGTTGGTTCCACGTTTTTACTATTGTAAACAATGCTGCAATAAACATGCGTGTGCAGGTATCTTTTTCATAGAGTGATTTTAGTTCCTCTGAATATATTCCCAGGGTCATATGGGAGGTCAATTTTTAGATATCAATTTTATGTGTAATGTTTAATCAAGCCTTGTAAACTGAAACTCCAAAAATATGCAAAAATATGCAAAAACTATAATCAACTAAAAAGTATGCAGCCCAAATTTTTTAAGACATTTGTATTTCTGGCCTTGATGGATCAGTATCAGTTTACTGTGGCCGGCCTCCTACTCATCACCTGGAGTTGTGAGATACCAGTGCCTGGTGATGTCATGACACAAGTGTTATATGACTTCTGTTATCTACATCAAGAAATGAAACTCTAGACATTCTTCTCAGCCCAAACTTCCCTTCAAGAGCCTTAAATATACCCAGCTCCCCGTCTTCTGGGCCACACTTGCCTCTGAGTGTCGGCCCCCTTTCTGTTTGTGAAAAGTGACTAATAAACTTTACTTTCTTTTACTTTGTACTTGGTTGCAATATTGCATTATTCCCGTGGCACAGCCCACCTTGCCGCAGTTTACCCTTTCATTTCGTATTATTGCTTTTACCTTTCAAATTTTATAAAAGAAAAATAACATCTGAGTATTTTGATTTTCTTTAATTATTAGTGAAGTTGCAATTTTGCCATATAATTACCATTCAGTTGTACTTATTCTTTTGTGAACTGCCTATCATATTGGTTTTCTTAATTCTGCTAATATTTTTCATTCTTATTTTTTAAAGCTCATTTTATATTTAAGATACAAATGCCTTTGCTGCTGTACACAAGGCTAGCATTTTTCTCAGTTTTCATTTGGGTTAAATTTTATTGATGTTTTTAAATGCCACTTTCTAAAGTTCACAAAGAACAGACTAATGAAAAGAAAATTATTCATAGAAGTGTTAGGTTGAATTGTACCAACTCTAATTCGAGCCTGTTCTCCCGATTTAAGCGAGACCTCACTCCACCCTGAAAGATTTATAGTACGTTTCTTTGCTTTCCCTGCGACTTCAAAAAATAAAATAAAATAACAATATATGGTGTTTGACTCTATATCTCAGGATCTGTTATTTATAAGAGAAGAAAATTTCTCCAAACTGTTTTCCCCCTATATTTCCTAAAAGAATACTTACAGTTTGGATAAATCTCGTCAGCATATGCAGAGGTATATTATTTCAACTCTAGCTCCCAGCATATAACTGAGATGAATTCTGACAAGACATTGACTTACAGGTATCTCACTAATGACGATGGCGTAGAATCATGTCTAGTTTCTGTCCAACAGAAGCTCTTAAATACAGAAATAAAGTTCAGTTTACACATGGAAACTTCTAACAGACTTGAGATTCTTGATGAATTCAGTGACTAACGTTTCTGGCCGGAAGAGCGGGACATTCACTGTGTGATCCAGTCACCTGTACCTACTACAAGTATTCCTATAACATGGAGTGGCTTTCTCTCCTAGGATAGTACATTGCACACACACTCTTGGGATGTCTGGTGCTTTTAAAGTGTGGTGTTTAAAAAACCACATCTTCAGCATCTCCTCTGTGATGATCATCATCAAGAAGAAAAATACCGTAAAGCCAAATTGTGTGCATGTTTTGAAAATTCTGTGATACTTCCCAGTGTTTATTTTTTAGTGGAGACAAAGGGATCCATTGGACCTTTGCAGAATCTATGGAGTCTCACTATTAAAATACACTAGTGCACACATATAGAGAAAATATTTTGCACATAACTTGTGGAGGTACAGACCTCTAAAGCTCATGTATGGACCCCCAAAAGTTTAACACTTTCAGGTCTAAAATGATATGATTTATAATGTTTATCTGAGAGTCTAAGAAAGACCAAGAAATGATCACACTCATCGGGAGGCCTCCAGTCAGACGCTGAGTGTTGAGACTGTGGTGTGAATGACATTACTTGTGACTTTGCCAACAGAATACCCTCTTGTGCCAAAAAAACTTTTGAAGACTAGACTGGACAGCTGGTCCAATTATTTTGTTCCAGGATAGTTGACCAAGCGTTTTGTGAATGTGTCCGCGTGTAATAAACAGCCTATCCTGTCTAAGGTTGTTCATCATTTCCATTACCCAGAGAGAAGCCAGAAAGCCAGTCTTACCCCTGATGAAAGTGATAAGTGCCTGCTTACTCTGAGCACATTATTCTTCATGAAGCCCTGACCTGACTGGTGCAAAAACTGATGTGTCCTCTTTTTCAGTCACATACAACCCCTTTCCTCTCTCTGTCTGCCTCTTATCACTCAGCTATAGTATAAACTCTCATGACAATCAGAACAACAAACAGTGGTTTCAAATTCATGTTATGTTTGCTGACCATTTCATTTTGATCTGCTGGCAAACAGTTGTATAAACACATAGCCATGAGAAAAATTTTAAAAATCTTAATGACCAGTCTGGAAAGTGATGCAATCTTTGCAATCTTTGGCATTCTTTGGCCTGCAGAAGCATCTCTGCCTCCATGTTCACATGGAATTTTGTATGTGTGTGTTTATGTGTATGTGTGTGTGTGTGTGTGTGTGTGTGTGTTCCAATGTAATTATATCTGCAATGCCTTCCTCTCCAAATAAATTCACATTCTGAGGTACTGGGGGCTAGGATTTAAACATAAATTTTAAGCAGACACAATTCAATCCATATACATATACACATAAACAAAAATATGCACAATTCAACCCATGTGTATATATATATATATATATATACATAAATATACATACGTACACCGTAGACATAAATATATATATACCCCCCAAAAAAAAATCCAGAATTTTTTTTGGAGGCCAAACCCCTTGTAGTACAGGCTTCCCCCACCAGGTAAGTGTTCTTCAAAACCCATTGGCATCAGTGTTTGGAGATTCTTTCAATACATTTGTCCATTTCATGATAGGTGATTTCTGAGCACACCTGCCCACACTTTGCTGGTGTTCAGCATTTTTGACCAAAAGCAGCATGACCCCAAGTGCCGTTCTCCCTATTAATCCAATCTTGCCCCAAGTGAGCTCCCCCCCCCCACCCGCCGGATGAAAACAAGTTCTCAAAGAAAAGTATTTTGCCGATATGGAAGAGGCAAACAAAAAATGTCACAAGCACTAAAAGGAATTAGAATTGATGAGTTCAAAAACTGTTTTGAACAGTGGAAAAAGTGTCTTGATAGGTATATTGCATCAAACCGAGAGTACTTTGAAGCTGACTGATGTTTAAACATGTAAGAATAAATACACAATTTTTTATAAATAAATTTCATATTTGGGGTTCCCCTCGTATACATATATATGTATGGGTTGTGCATATATACACACACACACACACACACACACACACACACACACACACATACACACACATATATATATACATGTTGTGCATATATATATATAATCTATATATTTACATGAAGGTGTGGTTTTGAGATTAGGGAGCTCTCAAAAGTGCATAAATCAGGTTCACACCTTCAAGTCCTGAAGTTCTTTGAGAAATTCCTGAAACTGTAGGATAAGTCTTAGAAAAAGCAACTTCTTTAGGCACCAGAGTCAAGACAGGAAGAATTATTTACCCTCCTACACCCTCCCCACCTAAGTCCCATGACTCCACGTTATGCCGAGAATCTCATCGGGACTTACTTCCTTTTGCTTCCTCCTGAAGCTTCCTGTCCATCTGAATGGGACATTAGTTAAGATCTCTCATCCATGAGGAACCTCAGCTCCAAATACACCCCTAAATCCTCCTGGTCAAATGAGGGACCCCTGATTTTCTCTGCTCTACGCATTACCAAATTTTGAAGCAGCTTAAGACAATCAAATACAAACTCTAGGCTTCCCTACCCCATGGAAGCAGAGAGGTTCTACTGTAAAAGAGGAAATTATAGAGTCAGACAGATTTACGATCAGACCTCAACTTGAGTACTCACTGGTTGTACGAGCTCAGACAAACTACTTAGCCTTTTTGAAGTATAACTTGTTTGCCTCCAAAAGGACTTGGTAATATCTACTTCAAAAGCCCTTTTAAGATTAAATGAGGTAATATATCTGAATGTACATAGTAATTGGTCATTAGCACATGATGAGTGCATGTAAAATTCTCTTCTCATTCCACAGGGACTGTGATAATAGATGCTGAGTTACAGCAATTGTTTAGAACCTGGTGATCAACCTAGAGGTATTTGGGCCTTGACAGATGTACCAAAATATGCTGCTTTAATATAGTTCAAACCTGTAACAAAATCAGCACAGTAAGTTTTTCATATGCAGCAGCCCAGCTGATTGCCCCTAAAAAGTTTGGGAACAAATATTTTTTTTCTTGCCATTTCCTTTTCTCTCCTCACACTCATTCCTTCAGTTTGTTTTTGTAATTTAGTTCAATAGTCTTCTCTCATTACCTTTTAATACATGCTGCTAAGCAAGAAAATTTTCTAGGTATAAAATCATATCATTTGCAAAGAAGAATAGCTTAATTTTCTTTTTTCCTATTTGGATACCCCTGATAGGATTCTATACCTAGAAAACCCTAGGGAGTCTGTCAAAAACCTCCTCACACTGATAAATGACTTTGGTAAAGTCTCCGGTTACAAAATCAGCGTGAAAAGACAGTTGCATTTCTTTATACCAACAATAAGCAGCCAGAGAACCAAATAAAAAATACAATCCCATTCACAATAGATACACACACACACACACACACACACACACACACACACGAAATTCCTCGGCATCTTCTTAACCAGAGAAGTGAAAGTCCTTTAAAATGAGAATTGCAAAATGCTGCTAAGAGAAATCAAGGACAATACAAACAAACGGAAAAACATTCCATTCTCATGGATTGGAAAAATCAATATTGTCAAGATGTACATGCTACCCAAGGTAATCTACAGATTCAATGCGATGTCCATCAAATTACTAACATCATTTTTCACAGACTTGGAAACGACAATACAAAAGCTTATATGAAAACAAAAAAAAGAGCACAAATAACCAAACAATCCTCAGCAAAAAGAACAAAGAGGGAGGCATCACACTTTCAGACTTTAAACTTTACTACAAGGCTACAGTAACCAAGACGGCACAGTATTGGTACAGAAATAGGCACACAGACCAAAGGAACAGGACAGAGATTCTGGAAGTAAAAGCATGGTCCCTCAACCAACTCATCTATGAGGAAGCCATCGGTAACAAGCATTGGAGAAAGGAGACCAAATTGCAAATAATAGTGCAGGGAAAACTGGCTAGCCACATACGAAGAATGAAATTAGATCCCTACCTATCACCATATACAAAAATCAACTCAAAATGGATCAGGAACCTAAACACAAAACCTCAAACTATAAGAATCCTAGAAAAAAACACCCTTCTGGACATTGAAGTAGGCAATTAATTCATAACCAAATCCCCAAAAGCAAATGCTACAAAAGCTTAGATAGTCAGGTGGGACCTCATCAAACTGAAAATTTTTTCACAGCAAAAGAAACCATCAAGAGAGTAAAGAGATAGCCCAGGCAATTCAGATATATTACCTCATTTAATCTTGAAAGAGCTTTTGCAAGTTATGCATCTGCAAAGGCCTAACATTCAGGTTCTACAAGAAGCTCAAATAAACTGAAAGGAAAAAACAAGCAACGCCATTAAAAGTGGGCAAAGGAAATGAACAAGCACTTCTCAAAGGATGATATACAAGCAGCCAAGGAACAGATGAAAAAATGTTCAGCCTCACTAATAGAGAAATGCAAATCAAAACTACAATGAGATACCACCTAACTCCAGTAAGGATGGTTATCATTACTCAGTAAAAACAATAGGTGCTGGCATGACTGCAGAGAAAAGAGAAGGCTGCTACATTTTGGTGGGAATGTAAGCTAGTTCAATCTCTATGGAAAACAGTGTGGCACTTCCTAAAAGAACTAAAAATTGAACTTACATATGATCCAGCAATCTCTCTTGGTAGTATGCCTGGAGAAACATAAATCAGTCCGCCAGAAAGACACCAGCACAGGCGTGTTTATTGCCACACTATTCACAATTGCAAAAACATGGAACCAACCCTGCTGCCCATCAAAAGAGGACTAAATAAAGAAAATGGGGTACATATACACAATGAAATCTTATGCACCTTTAAAGAATAACAAAATCACGGCCTTCACAGCAACTTGGATGCGGTTAAGACCACCATACTAAGGGAACTGTCACAGAAACAAAGAACCGAATACCACATGTTCTCACTTATAAGGGAGCCCTAAACACTAGTCACATTAGCACAAGGGGGAGAACGGTAGTTGCTGGGCACTGCTATGGGAGGGAAGGAGGGAGAAAAGAGGAAGGCATGTGACAACACAGTGGGTACCTGGTCTACTACTAAGGGGAGTAAAAGTCAGCTAGAATTCCAGACTTCACCTGCATGCAGCCTACTTATAGAGCAAATCCTCACTTGTACCCCACAACTCTAAAATTAAAGAAAAATGAATATTTCTACCTGACTTATTTATTAGCAGATTCTTTTATTATTTATTTATCATTTAGAGATGAAAGTTGAGAGATACAAAACCCATTTCTAACTCCCAATTTTTTGTTAGTCAAGAGCTAGTATCATTAATATTATCTGTATTTAATATTAATATTATCTGTATTTAAAATTACCCATTAAGTTTGAGAAATTTCAAAAGACAGGGCAGTTATTGTACTAGTTCACAGTTTTCTGACATTCAACACCTGTTGACACAGTAGACCACTTCTTTCTTGAAATCGCTTCTAAGGTATCACGTTCTCCTGATTTTCCTGGTTCACATTGTACTCTCCCTCTTAGCACCGTTTTCTCTTCTTAATCTCTGAATATCAGGGCAGCTAGGACTCACTACTGCCCCTCCTCTTACTTCTCTATTCACTCCATCTAAGAAACTTCATCTCATCCCATCTCGTATCTTCAGCCCTTGTCTCTTCTCAGAACTCCAGGCTCAAAAATCCGGAGGCCTACTTGGCATTTTCACTCTGATGTCTGAAAGCCACCATCTTGTTATGTGGGATCCTTAAATGTCTTTATCATTCAAACTTTTGGTGGTCAGTTTTTTCAGCTACATGTAGCAAAGTGCATGCTCACTCGCAAGTCATTATCTACATTGTCATATGAGAAGAAAACCTTGAGGCCATGAGGCTTCAGGAAGGGAAAACTCTTGACTTGTGAGATGACAAACTGGTGGCATTGGGGAAGAGATGCTAATGGGAAACAATTGACATTTGGAATGATATGCCCATAATTTGTAGAGACACGTACGCGCTTTTATACCCATTAACTTAATAAGAGTCTTGTTATCCTTCACGCTTTTCTTAGCATAGTATCCGGTATACTCAACTAAGTATTTCCAATATCATTCTCTCATAGAGGCAATGCTGTGCAAGTCAACATGACCTAGCAAGTAGCACATGGGTCAGGGTATTAGGAGAGTGAGAAAATCATTGACCGTATTTACATTTCAGTTCACAAATCTGTAAAAATAGGATTATCGAATGCTTTGTTTTTTAAGATGGGAGCAATGGACATGCTTATACATTAAATGCTTTATTTAATATTCTGGAAAATGGGAATCTTGCTGAAACCCTCATCAATGTAATAAAATATTAATGGGTATACTTTAGACCCAATGCGAGGTTTTCAAGTGCCTTCAGACTCAACAAAAAAAGATAAAGCTATGTTGATTTTATTATTTGTGTTGACCATATCATGTTATATTCATGAAAATGTGTGATTCATCTAGGCTTGTATGATAGTCAATAGTCATTTTTAGTTGACCAAAATAACCATCTTACTTCAGAACAGCACATAATGCGGCTGGCATAAGCAGTATGAGACTGTCATTTTATGCAGTCATCTTTTGACTATGCTTAGAGCCCTCCAAAAGTCCAATTTGCAGATGTGTCGATTACCTATTGAGTTACTATTTTTATCCTTCTGACCTACAACTGCTTTGTAGTTTGGGTGATTATTTAGAAACAGATGTAGTTTCACTTCATAGAATCTGTTGATGTGCAAAGGCTGCATCTAACTAATTTTCCTCATAATCAGCTTGTTTTTCTTCTTTTCTCATGTTCTGATGTATTCCTTTCTGAAAAATAAAATTACTTGCTTCCTGAATAAACAGAGCTCAAAAGGGATAGAGATACACTGCCTGTGCAAACTTTTACAATCTCACACTAACAAATATCCAGGTAGCAGCCAAGGAGAAGACATGATGAAAGTTTCTGTTCTCCCAGCAAAAAGAGATGAGTGCTTTTCCCTCTGAAACCCCCAAGAGCATGTCTTGCTAGTAGTGTTAATTCTGCTCTCTCCCATACTATTTCCTTGGGAAGCTCTCATCTTGTGGACAGAAATACAGAGGCATGCTATTACCTGATCGGCCATGTTTATTAGCTTGTGAGTGAATTGCCTCTTGGAGATAAAGTCACTGATACATTTTTAACTAATCTGACTCCCAAATATACCCTAAATATTGAGAACAAGCAAGGCTCTTTTTTGTCATTCTCTAATTAGTTGGGATTGTTAAAAAATAATGATAAAATTTAAAATAACATCTATGGGTTGAAAACTTTATGAGGTGAAAATAGAAGTTTTGCAGAATATAATTTACATTGAAATAAATTATTTAATTACCAGCAGAATCAAATTGGTAGAATATAATTGTTTTTATAACCGTTATTTATTTGATGATAACTCTGTTTTTATTAGAAAATAATTTCCAAAACAATAGTCTATTAGGGGATACTATTTTAGTTGCTTTTCTTGTCACAACTTTCTATTTCTATTTTATTCTATGTTTTAATAAAGAAAAATCTTAATTCATTATCTTCCCAACCCTTTTATAAAAACATTTATACAATGGTCTTTCCATTCTTTATTTAAAAAGTAATTCTCAGTGACATTTATAATGAGCTTTTATAACCTTTTAACAAGGTTCATTAAACCTTTGGGATTTAATTCTTTTTTATTTTTGTAAATTTTAAACTATACTCACTAATTAAGTTTTGTCTAAATTTCAATGAACTGGAACAATGTCATATCCCATGGCTAAGCTTCAAGTTATGATTTGTGATAAAAGCAAGAAAAATGTATCCTTATTTTAAAATCATTTTTATTATTTTTAAATTATAATAATGATATAACCAGACTAATTAGGTTAATTAAGAAAAAGACTGAGAGTTTTTAATTAATACTGGTGGGGTTATGTTATTTTAAGAATATTTGTATTCTGTTTCAAAAACACTACAAGGACAGAAAAAAATAGAAAAAACGTATTTCTAATTTTAAATAACACAAAGCAACACTAACAAACTCAATCACATTTATAGAGTACATCTCAATTACAGTAAAATTTGAATTCCAATGGAGCATGATTCGAAAAGTTAACAAAAACTTCTTATAATTTAGAAAAACAGACATACTATAAAAGTGTTTGTTGCAGTCCTGAAAGGCCATCTAATGAAAGAGGTATAACTGTAGAGATCCAGCTTTAAATGCAAAATGGAGGGACAGGCAGAGGTGAAGAAGACTGATAATTATGCTTGTGTTCAACAGTCTGGGCTCATTGAAATAGTTGGAAATAATGGCCATGGAAGGGGTTAAGGTAAGTAGGTGAGTAAGGAAGGGAGGGTGGAGGCAGACCTGAGGCTACAATATGGTCTGTGACTTAAGAAGAGTCACAACCAACCATACTGACCTTTGAAATGTCTAACACCAAGAGGAGACATGAGCTCCAGAAGATTATTTATTTTGTAGAGGGGAATAAAGCCCAAATGAAGCAAAAGCCTGCTGCTTCATCCTTTTCTGTAGTTTGCTTAAGCAAAAAAAAATCTTGCTTAGCTAGACCTTCCCTCATAAAAATTTTACTAATAACCAGAAAAAGATGTGTAGCTTAGACTTAATACCTAAGAATGCTACCACTATCTCACATGCTAGAGAGATACTTAGTAGAGGGTGACTGGAAGATGGAAGGAGAGAGAGAGAGAGAGACAGAGAGACAGAGAGACAGGGAGGGAGGGAGAGACGGAGACAGAGAGAGAGCGAGAATGTACCCTAATACAGAGGAATTCTATAAAGGCTAATATAATAGAAGTAGAAATATCCCCCAGGAAACAGATGAATATTTCAGATAAATTAGGCTTTATAGTCTGAAAATTTTTAAGACAACTAAGTATCTAGGAAATAATAGAAACTAAATAAACTAAAAGAAGATGAAAGGAAATCCAGAGAAAAAATTCAGCCCATGGAGCCCCATCAGAAATTGCAAAATGAAAGAAAGACAAAATACAATGATGATCTGTCCTGGATTTCAGGACTGAGAAAATCAAGCAGAATAAAATGGAAAGTATCAAGGAAGTTTAAATGATTAGAAAGAAGACAAAAAATAGAAGACAGAAAAAAATACAAATAAGATATTTCTAACCAAAACAATAGATCAAACCAAATAGAAAATATATGTAACTGTATATAAAATATATACTTCTTAAAATTAAATAAAGTTTAATCTTCTGATAAAAGTGTTCACTGTGTCATAGGACAAAATTAACACACTAAAAAACAACACATACTTGGTAGAATTGTTACATTTAATGACTAAAAGAATCGAGTGGGAATTCAGCAGAAAAAGTAAATTATGTGCAAGAGTTATCTAAGTCATCATTCAGTGCCATGAATCTATGCAGTAATTTTATAAAGTTCAAAGAAAAAAGAGATCTAAGAATCTTACTCACCTGACTTGTCCTTGAACTATCTCACACATGCAGAAATTTAGAAACTATAACATTCATAAATCTTTCTTGAAAACCTACTTGAAAATGAAAATCTAGTTAAACCAGAATAAATAACCTAAGATTAAAAAACATAAATAAGAAGACTTGTGAAAAAAACAAATTCACTTAAATATGAAATTAAGAGTATACTGGAAATTATGATCACAGAAGAGAATGTGTCATGAACCTTCATCACACAAAATGATCATATAACTAATACAAATCATAGAGTTAGTAGAAGAAAGAAGCAATAACTAAAGGTTAAATGCAAACGTCTTCATCTTTAAAAAGTAGTGATTCAACACATACAATCTAAAATTAATATGTGGGAATTAAAAACTGCTTCATGTGTCATAATTTATTTTAAGTTTAGGGTGAATTTTCAGTACCGCATATCATTTTTTTACATAAATAAATAAAATTCAACAAGTCCTTCATTTTTAATTATGTTTCATGCTTTGGTTAAAATATAATACAATACAACACAATCTAATACTTTGTTATTTATAAGAGAATTTATGGCATTAAAATTCAATTCCGTATTTTAGAAAAACATTTCTACCAACACCACAGACACATTGGGAAGATCTTTACTATTTAAATAAGTTATACAAATAGACATTAAAAAAAATTTTTTTTTCCAATTCTGAAATAAGCAGTGGGTAAAAACAAACAATTTCAAAAGAAAAGAGTATTCGTACCTAATAAACTACATAAACATTTTCAACCCATTAATAGTCAAATCAATGCAATTTCAAATGAGATACCATTTTCATCTCTCAGTTGAACAAAATTTGCATGTGTATGCACACAAACACACACACACACACACACACACACACACACCATGTCACATATGTAGGTAGAGAGAGCATTCCTAAACGCCAGAAAGGCAATACAACACTCTTTTACACTTTCCTGATAGGTATATATGTTATTGGCAGAGTCTTTTTGGAAAGCAATTTAGCAATATTTATTAAGTACCTTGAAATGTCCTTATCCTTTGATATTGCTAAAATATATACTGAGAAAATAGCATAGTTAGAGAAAAGCCTCTAGGTACAAAGATGTTCATTCAAATATTTTTATAATAGGAAAAAAGTAAGAAAGTATAAAGGTACAAGTATATTGAAATGGTAAATTGAATCTATTATTTAGTACCTGTGATCTTCTATACATTTTGGAAAACTAAGATCCACAATGGTAAAGAAAAATTTAAAAACATGTTAATATTTATAAATGTGGCCATGTATTCACATGTAATTTAACATTTTCTTTCACACAAGTTCACAGTTAAAAAAAAAAAAAAGAGGTCATGTTTCAACAGAAGAGACTGGAGTGCTCTAGTTTGGAAATGGTTATCTTTCATATTTGGTTCCAATAAAAGTGCTGGAATTGAGTCTCACTGACTCTGATTGACTTTGCCTAGGTTTTGTAACCATCTTTTCTAGTTGAATGACCAACACACAATAGTAGGCACTCCGTAAATGTTCGTTTAACCCAACTGAGCTTCTTGAGATGGGTACTTTTCACATTTGAAAATAATTGAGTTTCAATCAACATTAAATTGTTCTATCTCTATATTAAACTACCCATTTCTCTCCTATGGGACATATGTCCACAAATAGAGCTTTTGCAAATTATGCTAATCTCTCCTAATTAGATTCTAAATTTCCAGATGTTCTTGGTTAACAGTTCACTGATTGATGAAATAACTTTTTATTTTATAGGCACCTTTACTTCAAAATCTACCCTTTAAAAACAAAGTTTTAATACTTACATCTACAAAGACTTTCCATAGTTCTCTTCTTATATGGTTTCAGGATACTTTTTATGTACTCTAACTTTATGTCTTACAGATTCTAATTTTTGATCAAGCAACATGTTATTTTCCCCAACCACTCTCTTTCCTCTGGTGAAAAAAAGACATTTAATTTCTGCATCTGTTTTTTTACTTAGCTGAATTAATTATTCATAAAGGAAACTCTCCTCTTTTTACAAGTTTCACTCTATCACTTTTACTAAAGAGAAATTTAAAGTTGAGTATTTTGGTCAGATATTAAAAGACTTTCCTTAAAGAAATCCCATATTTTATAGTCAACTGTTAAAAGTAACCATACGAAGCTGGGCTCAGTGGCTCAGCCTGTAATCCCGTGCTTTGGGAGGCTGAGGTGAGTGGATTGCCTGAGCCCGTGGGTTCGAGACCCACCTGGGCAACTTGGCGAGACCTCATCTCTACAAGAAATGAAAAAATTAGCCGGGTGTGGTAGCACGCACCTGTAGTTCCAGCTACTTGGAAGGCT
>CAUYQG010027784.1:0-43460 GCA_963574415.1 Tarsius wallacei | reverse complement strand
GAATCCTTCCTTGGCAACAAACCTAACTTTTGTGGTTTTTACTTTTATATTTGTGTGTGGGGGTGGGTTACCTTTTTTTTTTTTTTTTTTTTTTTTTTTGAGTTGGAGTCTCACTCTGTCGCCCAGACTGGAGTGCAGTGGCTGCTGCCGGCCACCGCAGCCTCGACCTGCTGGGCTCCGGCGATCCTTCCGCCTTAGCCTTCCAAGTAGCTGGAACTACAGGCGCGTGCTACCACGCCCGGCTGATTTTTTGATTTATTGTAGGGATGAGGTCTCGCTTGCCCAGGGGGGTCTCGAACCCGCGGGCTCAGGCAATCCACTCACCTCAGCCTCCCAAGGTGCGGGATTACAGGCTGAGCCACCGAGCCGGGCTTGTGTGTGACCTTTTAAAATTAATTCTATCAAAACATGGTAGGTAGATGAGCATCTTTAATTGTTACACTTACTAATTAGGCAAAAAATATTTGTTCTATGATGGCTTTGTTGTTGCTTTTGTTCTTTCATTTCTAGTTTTTTCTACTGGGGAATATTATTTAACACAATATTTTCCTCTATGTCTCATAATTATATTTCCTTGAAATTTTTTAAATTTTAAGATCTATTTTCAGTTCACATTATTTCACATACATTTTCTGGTTTTGATACATCAAGTTTATGTATATATTTAAGAACTGAATAAAATAAAGTTTATTATATTGCCTAAATATTCTGTATTATGTAAGATTTGGTTTCCTATTTTTTCTCAAATAATTGTGCAATATACATTGCAAAAAAAATATTTTTATTAAATTTATTCCAATTGTGTTAGCAAGATAATTTATCAGGTGAAAGATTGCTTGGACACCAAATTAGGATTAAAAGTAAATGTTTTACCAACTTTCTTTTAAAATTATTAAAAGTTACAGCTTTATAGGTTAAGTATACAATGCAATTTTTCTCTTGAAACCTCAATTGATGACTTTCATCATGTAAAAAAATGAATTACTATAACTGCAAGATAAACTATATTCTTATTTTGTCAATATGCTTGTCAAGGGAAAATAATATTGTATTAATCAGGAAATAGCATATATATGAAAAATTCAAATTAATGTCAAGTAACTAACATTGAGTTTTACAATTTAATCCTTCTTCTTGCTTTCATAATCAATATAAATTGGAAAATTTTATTGAAAGTTCATAAAATTTTACAGCTATCTGCTCTAAAGCTGCATGTTGCTCCTTGCCTGGGTATATAATTTAAGAATAATTTGTTTATTTGCATAATTGCATGATTTGTGGTATTTAAAACAATAAAGTATTAAACATGTTTATATGTGTGTATATAAATAAATGTATGTGCTTATGTCTGATAATATGCATGTCTATATAAATTTCTCTAAAATTATTAATATTTTATTATTCAGATGTCAATTTTTGTTAAATATAGCTACATTTGTACTAGAGATAAATGCATAAATTTTATTATTTATTTTGGAAAACAATAAAGAATTGAAGAATGATGCATGTACCAACTGAAGAAGTTAGAAATATATAGAATATAATCAAAATAATAGAATGTACTTCTAAAACTCAAGAAGAACAGAAATACTGAAGATAAGAACTTAAACTTAGAAACAAAGAAAATGAACAAAGAATATCAATGTAGCTAAAGCTGACTTTTGGGAAAAATCCTAGGGAAGTAGACAGAATTCTGGTGAGAACAATAATCAAGTGAAAAATAAATAAGGACAAATTAACACCATGAAACATAAAACATAGGATAGATTTACTGACAGCTCTTTAAGAGAACTTAATGATATTTTTAGGTATCCTAAATTTCAGTAGGGTAGTCATTGTTGTATACATTCACACTAATTTTAATCTTTGTTGCTTTTCAAATGCATTCAGGCTAAATACTTAATGCCTTATTTTTTTCATTTAAAGTATATTTAAACTCTTGAGAAAATGAAATATGCCAATCAACTTTTCTCTTAATAGGTAGATGATAAAAAAAAAAAACATTAGAAATCACACTCAAATTGTTCTAGGGATCATTAAAGTATGCCAACTTTGAATTACCAGTATAAGATCAAGTCTGAGAGTAAATAATGAAAGCAAGAATGAGGTGGAAGTTAAAAAAATCAAATCAAATACTTGGACAAACAAACTCCCATTAAGAATGCTTGCACAGAAAAATTCTTAAATGTGATTGAAATTAGCTAATGGGTATAAAAGTAAATTATAAGGAAATACTCACCAGCTGAAATAAAAATGATAATCTGTAAGTTGTTTTGAAGTTAGTATTATAGGAACCTATAATTATCAAAACAACAAATTATATAATAAAAATCATAAATAAAAAATCTTAATCATAAAAATGTAGTCATTAAGTTGAAAACAACAAAAATTATCAGTTTCTGGAATAAATATTACAATTGTTTCATTCATAATTAATAAAATAGTAGACAGTATTAAGGTCTTCATCCCAAAATAAAGAGACATAACAATTATTAATAAGAGACATGGTGACATATTGTGAGACACTAATATAAATGTAACAGTATTTTCAATAGAAAATAATATAGACTTGTAGGAGAGACAATATTGGATGATAGGCTATTTGAATGCTCACTAAAATTCTCTAAAAGTAAAAAGAGATGTCTCAAATTTTAAATATTTGTCAGGTATTAAATAGAATATATGACATCCAAACATTCAAATAAAACTGAAAACCAAAAATGCTAAACAATAATGTCTGAAATTATATCTAAAGTAGAGGGTGTATAATTATCTCTACTTGAGACTTTAGCAGACAAGATTGTGTCTCCACAGTTTTACAGCCTACTAAAAAACTGTACGTTATCAATGGATTGCTTTTGTCTGGCAACACTGTAAGAAAAAATAGATTAATGTCTTCAAAGTGATGAAGAAAAATAATTGACAAAATGCACTTCTATGTCTGGCTTAATAATCATTCAAAAATGAAAGAGAGATAGAGGAGTTGAGGAAATAAAAGCAATAATACAATTTACAACTCACCACCCATGGAAACTAAATTTACTGCTTATATATTCTGTCTGATAGAAATCACTAAATTATATACTTTTTCATGAAGACTTTCTCAAGAGAAAGAGGTATATAACGTGATAATGAGGACAAAAATATAATTTTAAGTTTAGTTAAATATTGGCAGTAGAGTCATCCCTGGACCCACACAGAAACCAAAGCCCATGGATGCTCAAGTCTTTTATATAAGATGGCATAGTACTTACACATATCTACTCACATCCTCCCCATACCTTAAATCACCTAAAGATTATAATATCTAATACAACATATATGTTATTTAAACAGTTATTATTCACATTGCTTAGGAAATAATGGCAAGAAAAAAGTCTGTACATGTAAAGACTCAATCTTTCATTTTTTCTCTCTAATATCTTTGATCTGATCTGATTTGTTGGAGTGATACCCACAAATATGGAGACCCAACTGTTATGCAATATTTATTAGTATGAAATGCAAATTGCTACTTTTGGGTTTAAAAATTAGAGCAAAAATTCTAGAATATATTCACAAAAAAGATGGAAAATAATATTCAGTATGAGTAGAGCATGTCATGTTTCAGAAAAGGCATTAAATTGTTGTAGAAATGGAAAATTTTATGTCAGTACAAGTGTACAATATTTATGATTATCCAATAAGGAAACATATATTTTGGACAACATCAGAATAATGAAGGTAATAAAACTTGTATTTATTAAAAATAATGTGGGGGGCAAAAAAGAAAGATATTTAAATTCTAATGTATTTAAATATAAGACTATTAAGTTATCTCTTTTAAAATAATGGGAGATCAAATTAGACACAAGGAAAAATAAACCTATTTTTGTAATAACATACAAGTCAGAGAATGCTTGAAACTAAAGATCTTACAAATCATATCAGATAATAGAATCATGTACCTCATAACAACATTTTAGTCAACAGCAGATCACGTTTATGCATATGATGGTGGCCCCATAAGATTATAAATGAGCTAAAAAAAATGCCTATCATCCAGTACTATACTATAATTATTATAATTATTTTAGTGTTTTCCCTCTCTATATATAATATTATATATATATATATAAATTAACTTTATTTTTAATATATATTTTTAATTTTAAAATTGTGGGGTACAGTTAAGGGTTAGGTACACAAATATTCATTGTGCAGGTACCCTTGTTAATGAGGTGTGCCCCCCTTTCCTCAGACAGATATTGGCTATTAATCCCATCTCCCTTCCCCTCTCTGTCCCCCCGTTAGTTTCCCACCACTGTCAATTCTTTTCTTATAGTATTATGGTAGTTGTTCAAGGTCCACTTAATGAGTGAAAACATGTGATGCTCAGATCTTTGTTTCTGTGAGAGATCACTCAGTATTATAAACTCTAATTCCATTCAGGTTGCTGCAAAATTCATGATATTGTTCTTTTTTTATGGCTGTGTAATATTCCATTGTGTATATGTACCACATTTTATTAATCCAGTCCTCTTTTGATGGACAGCAGGGTTGGTTCCATGATCTTGCTATTGTGAACAATGCTTGATAAACAAACGTGTGCAGGTAGCTTTTTTATAGAGTGATTTGAGTTCTTCAGAGTATATTCTCAGTAGGGGGATTGCGGGGTCATATGAAAGGTTGATTTTTAGAGCTTTTAAGAATCGCCACACTGATTTTCACAGAGGCTGTACTAATTTACACTCCCACCAACAGTGTAGAAGTGTCCCCTTTTTGCCACATCCTCTCCAACATCTGTTATTTTTTGAGTTATTGATAATGGTCATTCTGCCTGGAGTTAGGTGGTATCACAGTGTAGTTTTAATTTGCATCTCCTTGATGACTAGTGAGGTTGAACATTTCTTCATGTATCTGTTGGCCGCTCGCATGTCTTCTTTTGAGAAGGCTACACCCCTGGGACGCAAGGCTGGTTCAACATTTGTAAGACTATAAATGTAATTAAATATATCAACAGACGTCAAAACAAAAGCCACATGATTATATCATTAGATGCAGAAAAAGCTTTTGGTAAAATCCAGCACCGCTTCTTGATAAAAACCCTTGAACATCTAGGCATATGTGGAACATACCTCAAAATAGCAAAAGCCATGTATGAGAAACTCATATCTAGCATATTCCTAAACAGACAAAAATTGGTACCATTTCCCCTGAAAACTGGAACAAGACAAGGATGCCCACTCTCACCCCTCCTGTTCAATATCGTATTGGAAGTCCTGGCTAGAGCAATCAGAAAAAAGAAGGCGATGAGGTGTATCCAAATAGGAAATGAGGAAGTCAAGTTATCTCTCTTTGCAGACGACATGATTATATACATTGAAAACCCAAGAGAATCTGTCAAAAATCTCCTTGCACTGACAAAGGACTTTGGCAAAATCTCAGGGTATAAAATAAATGTGCAAAAGACAATCACATTTCTTTACACCAATAATAAACAAACAGAAACCCATATAAAAAGCACAATCCCATTCACAATAGCCACACACAAAAAATGAAATACCTTGGCATCTTCCTAACTAGAGACATGAAAGACCTTTACAATAAAAACTACAAAACACTGCTCAAAGAAATCAAAGATGACACAAACAAGTGGAAAAATATCCCATGCTCATGGATTGGAAGAATCAACATTGTGAAGATGTCCATTTTACCTAAGGCAATCTACAGATTTAACACAGTACCCATCAAATTACCAGCAACATTCTTCTCAGATCTAGAAAAAAACAATACAGGAATTCATACGGAAATACAAACAACCAAGAATAGCCAGAACAATCCTCAGCCAAAAAGACAAAGCAGGAGGTATCATACTACCAGACTTTAAACTTTACTCTAAAGCTACAATAATCAAAACAACCTGGTATTGGTACAAGAATAGACATACAGACCAATGGAATAGAATTGAGATTCCAAAAGCAAAACCTTAATTTCTCAACCAACTCATCTTCAACAAAGCCTCCACTACCTACCACTGGGGAGAGGAGAACCTATTCAGTAAATGGTGCTGGGAAAACTGGGTGACCACATGCAGAAGATTCAAACAGGACCCCTATCTATCCCCATACAAAAAAATTAACTCTAAATGGATCAGAGACCTAAATGTAAAACCTCAAACCATAAGAACTTCAGAAAATGTGGGATACACCCTTATGGAAGTTGGAACTGGCATCCAATTCCTGAGCAAAAACCGAAATGCACAGGCCATAAGAGATAAGATAGACCAGTTGGACCTCATTAAACTGACAAGCCTCTGCAAAGCCAAAGAAACCATCAAGAGAGCAGGGCGACAGCCCATAGACTGAGAAAAAGTATCTGCCAACTCCTTGTCTGACAAAGTCCTGACATCAAGGATCTACAAGGAACTCAAACGGGCTAAAATGAAAAAAACAAACAACCCCGTTACAAAGTGGGCAAAAGATAAATTAACTTTAAAGCAACTTCAAGCAGGTCCTTCAGAAAGTATTACATTCTTTTAAGAAATCAATCATTTTGATTTTTTGTGCCTTCCAGTTTCTTATTCAGTCCATATATATATGTAATTTTACACAGGTGTAACTATTGCTTTACATTTATATATTGTATTGCTTTCTTCATTTTTATGTAACTTTATCTTATAAATTTCAGCTTTCCAATATTATTCATATTTATTATTCTAATCAAAGCACAATAATCCATTGTATTAGATTGTCTTCACTCTAAAGCTGAGATTTTAAATTATTTACTTAAAATAATATATGTGAAAACCCTTTGTAATTGAAGCATTGTCCAATTCTTTAAAATTTTCCAAGATGATACCCACAAATCACAATGTAGACAGCGTATACTCTATGTCTTATTCTGGTTCCAGTCAATATCTCAGTAAGTTTGATAAGTAAAGTATTAAAAATATGTTTTGTTAGATCTATGTTCTTTGTTAAATCTTTGTGTAGTATTTGCTAGTTGTTTTCAGCCTACCAACTAGTGTTAGGATCACTATGGTCTAAAATTAAAATTAGGAAGGTTATTAGGTTTTTTAAATGACAAAATAGAATCAATTTCATACATTCTCTAGTGTCCTGATCATGAAAAAAGATCCGATGTAAGAAAACATTCTTACTTTGTTTTTCCTGATGAAAGCTCTCCTACAACTCAGAGCATAACAATTGAAATCAACAGAAGTTTATTTCTGTTTAAATCTCTGTTTAAATCATGGAGGTAATTTAGCTATTATTTTTTGTCTAACTGTGTTAGATTTTTTAAACTCTAAAGCATATATTGTGAAAATTCACCTTCCTTTGAATTTGCAGTGTACCTGGTAGGCCCATGTAAATCATGTGCATTTTAAATATTTTAATTCAATATGCTAGGTCTCAAAAAATTTCTGTATTCATACTATAAATAGAACCTAAGCATTCACACATTCACACAGTTGATTTACTTTGAGTATTGTAAACTAGATGAGGAAAGAGCAGAAATTAACTAGAATACTCTATTTCTACTCTTTTACGTCTCCTATAAGTCACAGAGAAAGAGAGAGAGAGAGAGAAAGAGAGAGAGAGAGAGAGAGAGAGAGATTTGACCATGACATTTTAAAATGCTTATTCTGAAATGCTCTGGTAATGCATTTGAAAGAAATCAGCTATGTCTTTGACATGATGCTTTATTATTGCCCAGGGCTTATTCTGCCCTTTCCCCTAAATGCCCTGCTTCCATGTAATGTCCTAATTTTCTGGGGTTATAGTAAGTCAATAAATATTTCATTAAATTTATTTCCAAAAAGCTTCATTTATTTCATCTACACTTGGAAATTGTTTGGAGAATTTTTACTCATGATCCTTCTGGAGGAAAAGACTGCTTTCTAGTTTTATTGAAAATTTTTTTTTTTTTTTCTGGTAATGTGCTCATGTCTTGATAATTGCCTAATTTCTTATACAAGATATTTCTATTCTTAGACCCCCTTCTCTTTTTTAAGTTTAAATTGACATGATTTTTCAAAAACAAGTGAATAATTTATTGTTTTATTTGTTATGACTTAGGTCTTTGTAATTTAGGAGTTATAAATGTGTGCTACTTTTATGTATTTTCAAAATATCTGTTTCTAAAATACCTGCTAACCTGTATGCTTACTTTTTGGAAGTGGGAGCAGTGATACCCAATTTATCTCACTAAAGATTCAGCCTATAAACTTACATTAATAAACTGGATTGTAGGATGATATAATGTTACATTTAAATAATTATCATGAAAAGCACAATTTTGAAAAGCTTTTGATGTAACCCCAATGCACGGTATCTAAGCATTCACATAGTTTATTTACTATTTATTTGAATATTACATATCCCCTCAAAATTCATGCATTTCTTCGTAACTTTACCAAGAAAAAAAGTCAAAGGTTTTTATTAGGTCTAAACAGTTAAAAGTTGATAGTACCAAGGCTAGCTTGACTGTCAGGGGCCCTTTTTCTCTTTTGCATACAGTAGACCCAAACTAGCCTTTTTTGTCATCCTCTTTCAATGATTATTTTCTCTTTGTGCCCCAAACTGGAAACACTATCTGATTTTAACATCTTAAAGTAGTTTTTCCTCTTTTAAGCAAACTACAAATAAATAAAGATTATGTTCATTTCTGTGTCTCATTTTTTTCTGCCAATATCATGCCAAAGAGATTTAGAACTGATTTGGGGTTTAGAAGAAGGTTATTCATTTGTTTTCTGGAATAGTATTTCACTACATAAGTATAGTATAATAATTAATTCTATTGTTAATGAATAGATGGTGGATTCCAATTTCTATCATTTATGAATGATGCTGCTGTGAACATCATGTACAAGTTTCTTGGTGTTTTTTTTCTGTATGATATTTACATAGAAGTAAAATTGCTTGCATTTGGATATAGACATGTTTAGCTTTTTAAGATACAACCAAAATAGTCTCTAAGGTGGGTGAAGATTTAACATTCTTAGAGGACTTAGAAAAACTGATGTCCCAAGACATTAAATAAGGGTTCTGTTTTTTGATTAATGGCATTAAAATCTAGCCTGTGGAGCTATGTTGGTGAAAATCTGCCAACCTTATATATGGACTAAAGAAACAAAGAGACTTGATGTTCAGAAATAAGAGAGAATGGTGCAGATATATGAAGACAGAAGTCAAATATGACATGACATTTTACATCAGTATTGTTCATATGGGCACATTCTTTGTGTCTGAAGCCTCTTCTCTCTTACTTTTTACCCTCTGTTCTCCATACTTTAGTCATTTTGTTTATTTCTACTTTAAAAACACTATCAAGAAATAGTGTGAAAAATTCTTTTTTTTTTTTGAGTTGGAGTCTCACTCTGTCGCCCAGACTGGAGTGCAGTGGCACGCTCCCGGCCACTACAGCCTCGACCTGCTGGGCTCCAGCGATCCTTCCACCTCAGCCTTCCAAGTAGCCGGAACTACAGGAGCGTGCTACCACACCAGGCTCGTTTTTTATTTGTTGCAGAGACGAGGTCTCGCCAAGTTGCCTGGGCAGGTATCGAACCTGCGGGCTCAGGCAATCTACTCGCCTCGGCCTCCCAAAGTGCTGGGATTACAGGCTGAGCCACCAAGGAAAAATTAATTCTTAACAGGTTATGGTACAATGATAAATCACAACAATTATCAGTACTATTTTTAGACATCTAGGAGCCATTGTAAGTTTTTAAGTTTTTAGCCAACGTCATAAAAATGTGATAAATTTTTTATATGAACATAAATGTTGAAGAGGTATTTTGAGAACATGATGCCTTTTATGGTTCTTTTGTACTGCAGAGCGTTGGTTTTACATTTCCCAATCTAAACTTCAGTGTAATAATAATTTTGAAGAAAATGATATGATACCCTCATGTCAACATCTCTGGACTTTGAAAAAAAATCGGAGGGATATAAATGTCTCAGGATTATGTAGCTTAAAAATCACAAACTAAATCAATATTAACTTAATATCAGACCACAGTTATTCAAAATTCTAATGTTTCAGCAAAACAAAGGGATGAAGAGTTATGTTGCTGTAGACCCTATACCCTGTTCTGCCTTCTGCGAGGCCCTGTTGATATGGAGGGGTCAGCAGGTTCAGAGTATGAGGAGCACTGTTTTAAAGAAACATATAGGGCTTATATTTTGCTGTAGCTCTTATTATAACCAAGGACCACCAGGTTGAAAATGGTTAGGGGGCTTTTCTGTCTTAAGGCTCTTATTCAAAGTAATAGTACTCTATAAAAGGTTCAAAATATTTAACACTGATGTAGTCTGCCAGGGGTTTGATAGCAAGACCATCAATCAATAGTGACAATTCCCAAATTTCAGTTTATTAAGTGCAATAACACACATCGAAGAGATTTGTTTTGTGCTATGTTGAATGCATGGCCATACACATCCTTTGATTCTGTTTTCAAATGTGAGCCTTACTACACTTTGAGGATAATTTACCAGAAATATTGTCATTTTAGTATGTATACATTTGCAAAAGAAGGCATCAGAGGATGGATGGTTTTGTAATGTATGCATCTCTGAATTTGATGTATCATCCAGTTATAAGTTATCTTGAGCCAGCACATTGTACAGACTTATGCTATATCTTATATATAGAAATGTCTATAGTATGCAGAAAATATGTCTATAATATGCAGAATATATATATAACTGTTATTAATCCTCAAATCATATGAGAAGCATCTGTGTGACCTAAGTACCAGTAAAGCTAACCTTATTATCATGTAGAATAAGTCTGAGTTAACTTATTTATCTCCTCATTATAACTTATAGTAAATAATTTATGAATAATATTAAGAAGATACACAAATATGATAGGCTAAAAAATAAAATAATATAGTTTATAGTTCAGTATTTATTGACTATTTATACTCAGTATAAATATTCCACAGTATTTTAAATCATCAGATGTTAATTTCTGTCTTCCAATCCTTTGGGTCCTAATTTCCACTTTCAGACCTTCCCGACTTATTACTCTTCCAGTGCTTTCTAAGTCTCTGAGTACTTTCTTAAATATGTTACACATTTTCTTCCCACATAGAATATGTTATACTAATGCTGATTAATTATAAGGTTGATTTATAACTATTTGATATATATTAAGACAGAAAAGGATAAAATGGCATTTTCTCGTCATAGGGTTGACATATTAAGCAAATAAAAATTCAAGACCACCAGTTAAAATAGAATGTCAGAGCCGGGCTCGGTGGCTCAGCCTGTAATCCCGCGCCTTGGGAGGCTGAGGTGAGCGGTTTGCCTGAGCCCGCGGGTTCGAGACCCGCCTGGGCAGGCGAAACCTCATCTCTACAATAAATCAAAAAATTAGCCGGGCGTGGTAGCGCGCGCCTGTAGTTCCGGCTACTTGGAAGGCTGAGGCGGAAGGATCGCCGGAGCCAAGCAGGTCGAGGCTGCGGTGGCAGGCAGCGGCCACTGCACTCCAGTCTGGGCTACGGAGTGAGACGCCAACTCAAAAAAAAAAAAAAAAAAAATTAGAATGTCAGATAACCAACAAATACTCATTTCAGATCTGGGACATATTTACAAAAATATTTATTATTTACCTAAAATTCAAATTGAGTGCTGTGTTCTTCATTTTATCTGGCAAACTTATTATGTTCTCAGGTAAAGTTGCCATTTGGTTGGCAAGCCAGGAAGATGCAAAACAACCACTAAAAACATGTCATAATTATGGTAAAGCATTTGGGAAAATGTTTATGTGTTAGATCTTGGAGGTTCAATATTCATCTGATGTGTGTTGAGTATTGGCTACTCTGTGGTAGTCCCTCTGTTGGGAACTCAGATACAAAGAAAAATGTGACTGAGTTTTTTAAGAGAGTAAAAGGAAAAAAAAAGTAGAAATTCAGGTGAGGCGTTTAGGATCAATCAATCACACAGAAGTAATGATTCAGAAATTTCAGCACATAGCAGGAGGTAAAGAAGCACAAATGATTTATCCAAAAAAAAGTATAGAACGTAAAAGGCAAACACAATTACTGGTGGAACTTTGCAAAGTGTTTACAGATAAGAGGCAGGGAGCTGAGAAAAACAAGCAGAAAGGCTTAAATAGGAAGTGATGAAATTATGCCACAGATACAGGAAAGTTTTGCATGCCAGAGGCAAGAACTTAAAGCAAACATTTAAAAAAAGAAAGTAAAACAAAAACTGCGCATATGCTATATTTAAAATTTCTCTTCTTTCTATTTCTGCCTCTGTCAACTTTTTATCTTTTCTGTTTTCTCACGCTTTGCTGAGCTGTTGCATTGGCACACAAACATTTCAAGGCAATAACTCTGTAAAGTCAATAAAGACTTGATATTTATCTTTATATAGGAGACATAATTATGAAAAAGTTAACCTAAGATTTCTAAAGACACTATGTTTTCTCTCATTTTTTAAATCTTTAGAACACAGATTCCATATGTGAGCTGGGAACAGTATTAGACCCTGGAATACGAGAGTGAGTTAGGTGATGCCAAAGGCCACTCTCTTATTTGTTGTTTTCCACTCCCCCCACTTTGCTTTGTCTTCTTTTTAGAATTCTCTCTATCTGAAAATATATTATCTATTTATTTAATCGCTAATATGGCTTTATCACCAGGGTATAAGCTCTATGAAGGTAACAGTTTTATTTTTCTGAGTTATCACCATATTCTCAAGTCTAGAACAGCACCTGGTTTATTACAGGTGCTTAGATAAATATATTTTGATTAAATAAATAGCTTAAAAAAACCCCTCAGCATTTAAAGTTTAATAGACCCCATAGATAATCTAATGTATTATGCCACAAATGAACATGATCAATGACACAAATGCAAAAAAAACGAAGACAGTGTTGGATCACACAGGAGTAATTCAAATACACAGAGGTAACACCAGTCTATTTGAAGGACTTGTAACCCCATAGAAATAAATCTATATAATTAAGTTCTCATAAACTAAAACAGTTAATAAGTGATATCCTGGGAAAAGAGAAAATGTCATTAGTTTTCAAATCATACGAGAGGCATCTGTGTGACCTAAGAACAAGTTGAGCTATCTTTATTATCTTGTATAATGTCAACGGAATTATCAATTATATGCTATACATAGTATTGTTTCCAATTATATCTTTGTGTCTTTAGTCACACTTTGTTATATTTTTGCAGTAATCCAAATTGGCCCTGCATGTTTTATACTGTCTTCCTTTCTTTTTTTAATATGGCATTGTATAGATGCTAGATGCAATTGAGAGACAAATGGGTCATTTAATGATAGTTGAAAAAATATTTTTTTAAAATATTTTATTTTAGAAACAGGTTTATTTCCATTCCTGTTATAAAGGTTAAACTTTTTAGTAGTTGCCCGACACAGTGGCTGACACCTGTAATCCTAGCAATTTGGGAGACTTAGGTGGGAGGATCGCATGAGCCTAGAAGTTTAAGACCAGCTTGCCTGGGAGAACTAACGAGACCTAGCCTCTAAAAAAAAAAAAATGTTAAAAAAAGTCGAATGTGGTGGCATGTATCTGTAGCCCCAGCTACTGGGGAGACGGAGATGGAAGAATCACTAGAGCCCAGGAGATCGAGTCTATGGTGAGCCATGATTTTGCCACTGCATTCCAGTCCGAGTAACAGAGTTATACTCTAATTTTTTTTAAAGTCAGTATTTAGTAACACATTTTCTTGTTAAGCTCTTCTTTTGAGTCAATGTCATAATTTCTGGAAGACAATTATGAAAAATACGATTTCTCTACTTGACTGGAATTCAAGAAACTGATTACTTAAAATCAATTGCAAGTCACTCCAGTGGGACCTAACATGAGTTGGTTACATTTTGTGTTATATTGTGTTCCTTATTATATGGTCATTAAACTAAATCAATAAATCATAAACAAAAATAAAAACTTGCATGTTACTATTTTAAATGTATATACTAAATTTTGATATGTCACAGAGGAAATCATAATGTAAGTGTAAAATGCCTAGAAATTATTGACAATAAAATTACCTCATATTGAATTTAACATGATTACAAATTACTTGCTTATATGATATGAAATGTTATGATATGAAATATGCTGTTCTCCAATGTTAGAAATAATTAAATATCAGAATTTAATATGCTTCAGGTTAACCAGTCATAATAGTATCATTTTTAAGAAGTTAGTATACTGATTCTTAAAGGTACGCAGAAGAATAATGAGGCAACTGAGTAGGAGATCAAATGGAAGGAGAAGGATGGGGAGGTGCTTACTGTGCTAAATAAAATCAAAGGTAGATGATTAGTTAGTTGATAGATAGATGATAGGTAGATAGATGACAGATAGATGATAGATGATACATAGATAGCCTAGATAGGTAGAATATCATAATGGCTTAAGGATTTACACACTAGATCAGTGGAACATAATAACAAGCCCATTCACAATTTAACAAATATATGGTAACTTAATTTAGGCCTTGAATGTCACTGGGTAAAGGAAAGACTGTTATAAGTGCTGCAGGGATGATTGTTAATTAATATGAGCAAAATGCAATTGCATTGCATATTTCCAAACATAGTAAAAAATTAATTCTTAAAAATGTATTGCGCAAAACTGTAGAATAAAATATAGTTAATATCTTTTTATCTTGAAGTAAAGAAATATTTTTATTCTGTATGCAGAATACCCTATCTTTAATAGAAAAATTCATCAAGTACTTATGTTCATGCAAAAAATACTTTAATAAAAGTAAAATATAGGTTATATTTTGGGAAAAGATCATCGTAACACTTTTAATTGACAAAAGATTTAGTTTTCAGAATTTTGAAAAACGTATTTTTTAAGCATCATAGAAGAATAAGATTACAAGACAAGCTAACAGGAAAATCAGCAAACAATTTTAAATAGACATTTTATTAAAAGAGATGGAGAGAAGGAGACAGACAGAGAGGAATAGAAGGAGAAAAGAAATAAAATCCCAAAATTGTATAATCATGTGAAAAGATGCTCAAGTTTGTTAGTAATTAGGAAAATAAAGAATAAGATCTTAATAAGCTACAATTTATATAAATTAGATTGACAAATGCTTTAAAAGTTTCACAATACCAATCATTGGCTAGGATGTATTGATCAACTCTTAAAAACGATTTGGCATATCAGCTGACACAAATTCTCTGATATTCAACATTTATGCACCATGTTTAATAATTTCACTGCTGAACATATACTCTAGATAATTTTTTTACACATATGCCCTAAATAATTAGCAAGCAGATGTTTCTAAGCATTTAACAGTAGAGTTCAAAATAGAAACAAAACCAGGTACAACATAGAAAATACATGAGAATAAAAATTAGTGAAACAAAAATATTTGATAGAGTAAGATATCACTTGTGGAAGTCTCACAATCAAGCAAAGGAAAACAGTATATTATTTATACATATATAGTTTATATAGGTGATAAAATTATACATATATATAGCATACATGTGATAAAATTCAGAGTAGTGACTTTTAAGTGGAGACAGCAAAGAAGGCACAAGTCGTAGCTAGATAAATGTAATGGTATTGATGATGTTCTGGTTCTTATACAATGTGTTGGGTTCATAGGTATTTATTTTATTATATTTCATAATTTCCATACAATTTGTATATATATTTTTGTTTGTATCAACTTTACAAGCTATTTTAAATAACATTGTGTTATTCAAGGTCCCAAAACAAAGGGATGACACATTTAAATCAGTGTAATTTGGGGGACAGTTTAACCTCTAAGATTTGGGCAGTTGGAAAACTCTAAGTAATCATGCAGTTCCACAAGTTAGTAGTATTCAGTAGCATTTTAAAAACTTAAAGTATGATGAGAGGGAATGACTGTCATATCCAGGAAACAGGGAAACTTATGAGAACACAGAGGTTTACCTGGAGAGTAGTATCTGACAAGAGGTAGAAATTCCCATAGAAAGGCATAAGGCAGTCTGCAGCAACCACACACGAAGGGAGATATACAATAAATATATCGACCAGAATTTCTGACATCACAAAAGCTACCCAAGTGGAAACAAGAAGACATTGAGACACTAAATAGACCAATAACAACCCAGGAAATTAACTCTGTCATACAAAAACTACCTAAAAAAAAAAAAAAAAAGCCCCAGACCAAATGGCTTTCCAGCAGAATTATATAAAACATATGAGGAAGAGATGATACTAATCCTATTGAAAGTCTTCCAGGCAATTGAGAAAGATGCAATTCTCCCCAAATCATTTTACGAAGCCAACATCACACTAATACCCAAACTAGGTAAAGATGCAACAAAGAAAGAGAACTACAGGCCAATATCCCTTATGAACATAGATGCAAATATCCTCAACAAGATTCTAGCAAATCGAATCCAAAAACACATCTCAAAAATCATCCACCATGACCAAGTAGGCTTCAGCACCAGGATGCAGGGCTGGTTCAACATTCGCAAGACCCTAAATGTAATTAAATACATCAGCAGATGTAAAAACAAGAACCACATGATTATCTCATTAGATGCAGAAAAAGCTTTTGAAAAATCCAGCATCCCTTCTTGATAAAAACCCTCAAGCACCTAGGTATAGAAGGGACATACCTCAAAATAGCAAGTGCCATTTACGACAAACCCACAACTAACATATTGCTAAATGGACAGAAACTAGAAACATTTCCCCTGAAAACTGGAATAAGACAAGCCTGCCCTCTCTCATCCTTCTTGGTTAATATTGTGTTGGAAGTCCTAGCCCAGGCAATTAGACAAGAGAAGGAAATCAAGGGTATCCAAATAGGAAAAGAGGGAGTCAAGTAATCCCTCTTTGCTGATGATATGACCCTATACCTTGAAAATCTGTCAAAAACCTGCTCGCATTGATAAAGGACTTTGGCAAAGTCTCAGGGTACAAAATAAATGTGCAAAATTCAGTTGCATTCCTATACACCAGCAACAAGCAGGCAGAGACTCAAATAAAAAGCGCAATTCCATTAGCAATAGCCATCAAAAAAATGAAATACCTCGGCATCTCACTAACCAGAGAAGTGAAAGACCTTTACAATGAGAATTACAAAACACTGCTCAAAGAAATCCAAGAAGACACAAACAAATGGAAAAAATATTCCATGCTCATGGATAGGAAGAATCAACAATGTTAAGATGTCCATCCTACCAAAGGCAATCTACAGATTCAACACAATACCCATTAAGTTACCAACATCATTCTTCTCAGACCTGGAAATGACAATACAGAAATTCATATGGAAACATAAACGACCATGAATAGCCAAAATAATCCTTAGCAAGAGAAACAAAGCAGGAGGTATCACACTTTCAGACTTCAAACTCTACTCTAAGGCAAAAATAATCAAAACAACTTGTTATTGGTACAAAAACAGGTACATAGACCAATGGAACAGGATAGAGATTCTGGAAGCAAAGTCTCAATTCCTCAACCAACTCGTCTTTGACAAAACCTCCAACAACAACTACTGGGGAGAGGAAAACCTATTCAGTAAATGGTGCTGGGAAAACTGGCTGACCACATGCAGAAGATTGAAACCCCTATCTATCCCCATACACAAAAATTAACTCTAAATGGATCAAAGGCCTAAACGTACAACCTCAAACTACAAGCATCTTAGAAAACGCAGGAGATACCCTTAAGGAAATTGGAACTGGGAACCAATTCCTATTCAGAACCCTAAATGCTAATACATTAAGAAATAAGATAGACAAGTGGGACCTTATCAAATTGATAAGCTTCCACAAGCAAAAGAAACCATCAAGAGAGCAGGGAGATAGCCCACAGAATGGGAAAAAAATATTTGCCAACTGTTTATCCGACAAAGGCCTAACATCTAGGATCTACAAGTAACTCCAACGTGCCAAAAGGAAAAAAACAAACAGACCCTTTAAAAAGTGGGCAAAAGATATGAATAGACACTTTTCAAAAGAAGATATATGGGCAGCCAACAGATACATGAAAAAGTGCTCAGCCTCACTCATCATCAGGGAAATGCAAAGCAAAACCACACTGAGATACCACATAACCCCTATAAGAATGGCCATCATTAATAAAACAGACAACAGATGCTGGCACGGATGTGGAGAAAAAGGAACGCTTCCACATTGCTGGTGGGAATGCAAACTAGTACAACCTCTTTGGAAGACAATGTGGCGATTTCTGAAAGAACTAGAAATTGACCTTCCATATTACCCAGCAATTCCCCTATTGGTAATATACCCGGAGAAGCTCAAATCACTCTACAAAAAAGATACCTACACACGTATGTTTGTTGCAGCTCTGTTCACAATAGCAAAAACATGGATCCAACCGTGTTGCCCTCAAATTTGCACTGGATTAAAAAAATGTGGTATGTATACACAATGGAATATTATGCAGCCATGAAGAAGGACAAATATATGAACTTTGCAGCAACTTGGATGGATTTGGAGTCGATCATACTCAGTGATTTATCACAGAAACAAAGAACAGAGTCCCATATGTTCTCACTCATAAACAGACCTTGAACAATTATAATGCTATAAGAAAGCAACTGATAATAGTGGGAAACTGTCAGGGGAGAGGGTAGGATTGGCAGTTGAGGGAAACTACTAGGGGAGGAGGGGCATACCTCATCAATAAGGGTACCTGCACGGTCAGTGTTTATATACCTAACCCTGAAATGTACTCCCACATCATTATGATAAAAATTTTAAAAAATAAAAGAAATAAGATAGACAAGTGGGACCTCATCAAACTGACAAGCTTCTGCAAAGCAAAAGAAACTGTCAAGAGAGCAGGGAGACAGCCCACAGAATGGGAAAACATATTTGCCAACTGTATATCTGACAAAGTTCTAACTTCTAGGATCTATAAGGAACTCAAACATGCCAAAAGGAAAAAAACAAACAGTCCCATTAAAAAGTGGGCAAAAGACATGACTAGACACTTGTCAAAAGAAGATATTCAGGCAGCCAACAGACACATGAAAAAGTGCTGAGCCTCACTAATCATCAGAGAAATTCAAATAAAAACGACATTGAGATACCACCTAACCCCAGTAAGAATGGCCATCATTAACAGAACAAACAACAGCCGATGCTGGCAAGAATGAGGAGAAAAAAGGAATGGAAGGCTTCTACACTGCTCTTGGGAATGTAAACTAGTGCAATGTGGCAATTTCTGAAAGAAATCCTGTTGGGAATATACCGAACTCAAATCATTCTACAAAAAAGATACCTGCACACATATGTTTGCTGCAGCTCTATTAACAATGACTTTCTTTATTTCACTGCAAGTCTTAGACTTGGCATAGACTTGATAGGTGGCTTTGTGTCAAGTAGCATAATTTCAGGAATTCTCTAAAATGCTTATCCACACTCTGTATAACACAAGTTCTACACATTTTATAACTTTTCACATTAGCTTGCAAACATAGACAGTATAAGATGCAAAAAATAACAATATTTCGTAGGAACACTAGTAAATAAAATGAATTCCTACTGGTGTATTAAGACTGACAACTGATTCATTCTAGTGATATGACATTGATAAGAGAGGAGGTAGAATATGATCCTAGGGTTGTCATTAGTGGTAGAATTTACTAGTTACTGAGCACTTACTATGTGTACAAGAACTTTACACATGTTTAGCTCCAATATCAGAGGTAGATTCTGTTTATAACTCTATTTTATAGATTTCCAAAAATCACATATCCAATAAATAGATAAAGCTGAGTTCAAAAGTGAATTGTGAGACTCTGCTGTAATTTTCTAGGTAAAGATGACAATGCAAAGTTATAAGAAACTAAGAACCAGAAAAATGAGTTTTTCTCCTGGATCTGCCATGAATTCAATTTACAAAATTGAGCAAGAAACAACTTCTTCAAGCTCATTCCTTGATAATAATAATAAAAACAGTCTGTTATAGATGTTCCCTAAAGCAACTAGAATACTAAAAAGAGTATGGTATTGTAGCCCCATACTCTTATTTCGGCTAAAATCTTGTTAAAAATCTTGTTTCGACTTTGGGCATTTTTCTTCATGTGCATCTCTTACCCTGTAGCATTATCTGTAACATGTTGCTAATATTGCCATTTTGTAGATTTGTTGTAAAGATTAGATGAAATAAAACACTAGAGTACCTGGCATGGTGCCTACAACTGTAAAAGTTGAGAAATTATAATTTTCCTCTCCCTTTTAGCACTAACATCCCAATATTCCAAGTGAAACTGCCAACATAAAACATTCCTAAGTCTTTCAGCAAATAAAATTAACTGAAAATATTAAGTATCATTAATTTATGATCAGGTCATGATAGACAACTACTATCCATTATACATGCTTTTGATGTAACAAATATTGTACTACATCAATACATAAATCTCAAGGCATATCCATATGTAATGAAAAAAAGAAAATTATTTGCTGAATAGAAATGAGGTCTTAATATTCAAACTAGAAGTGCAACATCTGTCAAGAAAAATAGCAATAAAACAGATCAATAATCAATTTTAAATAGACTGCTATATAAAACATGGTCATTATAAACTACATAATATGTTCAAATATTAAAAGATTTGAGGTCCAGGCTTTGCTTAGCAAATAGAAGAAAATAGTTACATAGGAGAACCCAATTGATGGTATATTTCAACTCAAAAGAAGAGAGAATTTTTTAATAAATTAATTTGGGACAAAAAATTAGAAACTATTAGGTAACCATTTAGAAACTATATATATAATACATATATATAAATATGCATATATATCTGTAATAATTAAATGAAATCTCTAGTTGAAAACATTGGTAAATGTAATCATAGTTTTCTAAAAACAAGGAGATTTCTTAGAGGAAAGACAACTCACAATTCAATAAGAAAATGACAAATAGAGTTGACAATATATAACTTTTCTTTAAAAAGTAGCGAATCTCATCAAAATTCCAAAGATTTTCATAGAAATTGGCAAATGATTCTAAAATTTACACAGGAATGCAAAAAGTCCAGAATAACCAAAGCTATTTTTTTAAAAAGAACAAAGTTGAAACCTTATCCTTTCTGATTTCAAGACTCAGTATAAGCTATAGCAATCAAGGTAGTATGGTATTGGCAAAAACATAAGTATTTAAATCATAAAATAAAGCACCCATAATTAGGTCCACAAGTTTATGGTCAATGGATTTTTTTCAACAAAGATGCCAAGGTAAGTCAATGGGAAAAAGAATTTATTTTAAGAGATGATGCTGAATCAACTGGATATCTGAAAGAAAAAAAGTGAGCATCAACCTTTATCTAATACCATATTCAAAATATTAACCTGAAATGGAGTATAGTAGTATTTGTAAAAACTCAAAACTATTACATTTTTTTAAAAAGGAGTAAAAGAAAAATATTTGTGACCTTCTGGGGGAAATGTTTCTTTGGTAGAACACAAAGAACATAAAAGGAAAAAGTAACAAAATATACTTCACCAAAATTTAAAAACTGTTGGTCATCAAAAAGTACCATTAAGAAAGGAAAGCTATAGACTTAGAGGAAATATTTACAACAAATATGTAAGACAAATCACTTGTATTTAGAATACGTAAAGTCCGTTTAAAACTCACTAATAAGAAAAAACAAACTGATTTTTAAAAGAACTGAACAGATATTTTACCAAAAATGATGATAGCTCAATAAGCACATGAAAAGATGCTCAATGTTGCGTGTCATCAGGAAAAGGCAAATTAAAACTGCAATGAGATACCTCTGCATATTTGTTAGAATTGCTAAAATAAGACCGTCCATATCAAGTGTTGGTAAGGATGTGAAGCAGCTACAACTCTCATACACTGCTGATGAAGATGCAAATTGGTATTTCTTAAACTTTGGGAAACTGTTTGATACTATCATAAAATGTTAAACATAAACCTAACATATAACCCAGGAAAATACTCAATCCCAGGTATTGAACCAAGAGAAGTGAAAACGTCTACACAAAGACTTTCCTGAGAATGTTCACAGCAGTCATATTTGTAATAGTCAAAAACTGGAAACAACCCAAATGTTCATCAATAGGTAAACTGATAAATTTTGGTACATCCATATAGGACAATACTATATAGAAGCAATAAATGTATACACACATTAAATAATAAGAATGAATCTCAACATATTATACTGAGTGAAGGAAGTTGGACCCAAAAAGAGAACCTATGGTATAATTCCATAAGAACACACCAACTGGTCTGTAGTGAAAGTCTCTAAGGGATGGAGAAAGGAAGGAATTACCAAGAGTCATGAGGAAACTTTTGGAGGTGATAGAAGTATTTGTTACCTTTACTGTGGTGACAGTTTCATGAATGTACACATAAGTCAAAACTTAGCAAATTATTTACTTTAAATATGTGTAGCTTATTATGTGTCAATTATCCTTCACTAAACTTTTTTTTTTAATGTGGCAAAAATGTCATAAATAAACTTAGGGAATGGGGTCAATTAGGGCCAAAATATTTATAGAACATTTAAGTGACAAATGTCTACTTTTAAAATTTTATATAATTTATTTAAATTAGTAATAAAATAGCATGCCTACCAAGAAATAAATGCCCAAAGAGTAAATATTAATAAACTATCTAACTTATAAGGGAGGGACAGAGGAAACAAAAGAAGGCAAATGGTCAGCAAATATATGCTGGTCAAAATAAGATCCATTTTTTTCCCCCATACCTCTGTACTGGTAATGGTGTAAAGAGATAATTTACATGTGATAAGAAGAAAACTGATGATAACATGCTGAATAGGTGGTTAGTTATACTTTTCAAATTTTAAAATTTACATAGCTCTTGACTCAAAAATTGCAAATTAGTATATTTTATAAAGATGGTCATTGTAGAATTATGAAAAAACAAAATCAAAAATAGTCTAAATATCTATTCATAGGCACTGACTAAATAAATTAGGATACCACATACAATATTATGGAGTTTTTAAGAAATGAATGCACTGACATAACAATATATCCTAGATACAATATATGAAAAAGTCAAGGTGCAGAACAGTATGTGGTATAACTGTTTCCTTATTAAATTTTTTCTTAATAGACACATACACACTAGGGATATTGATATGCATAATTTTTTCTGATAGAAAATGCACAAGTTGTTAGACACTGTTAAGAGATTATCTTTTGGGAAGAGGATTGAGTTAAGAAGAAAAGATTTTTTTCAGTTTATGTCTTTCAGTGTGGTCTGAATTTTTCCATAGAAATGTTTTAATCTCTTGTGTGTTTTAAAAGAAATTATTTCAGAAATAAGACATTGTTTCTTTTTCTTCTTTCCCTAATTTTAACATCAAAATCACTAAATTTTTAAAGTATAGTTGCATTGATGAACTATTAAATTTTATAATGGAAAGGGTTTTGATCTATCGATGTCAGTTGACTTTCCTAAGCAATAATGGTGAGACATTCAGGACTTAACCATTTCATTGACTATACAGTCCCTTCAAATTTTCAATACACCATTGATTATTGACTTAGCACTCATACCTCATCCTGGAGAATATCCTTGCAAACCGGTATGATGTTGTCCCTGAGAATGTGCCTAAGCTAACCATTTAGCAAACCATTCTAATACTCTATTAGGCTAGCTGCATCAGGAAAGGAGTCATATCGCAAAATTTATAAATCCCAGGCTCCTTTGCCCATTGCCACATCTCCTTCCATGGATTGCATGTAATTAACCTACTTCCAAGTATTTGATAATCCTCTAGAAGAATGGTGCTAGGCTGAGGGCTCAGCATTGATTCCTACTGCTAGCAGATGGATGGAAAAGTGATAATATCTAGATCAGCTTTAGTGAGAGAGAGCCTATGCTGCTGTGCCCATGAATAATCCCTGTCACTATGGCCACACCATTCCTGGCTGTATTGTGCCAGCACAGGGTGGCCAAGGACAGAGAATGGTTGACATCTAAAGAATGAGTTTTCCTATCCATTTAAGTATTTAATGCCTCCTCTATGGTGAACAGTCTCTGCTAGAAGACACAAAGATCTGCACATTTTTTACCCTCGCACATTGGTCTATCCTCACAGTCTTCCAGGAGAATGCTTTTTCCACAGATCATCCAGTCTTGTTTCCTCCAATCTCTGGACCAACTAGCTAAACCCTTCTTCACCGCATAAGGAGTCATGTAAATCTCTATGTTAGGAAATTTGTTCATCTATACAAACAATTATCAAATGTCATTTTTGCCTGGTGGGGTGATTTCCTCTGACAACACATTTAGTGCTTCTCCTGAGTAGGGAAGCAATGCAGTAGTTATCTTAGGAAAACACAAACTCTATTGAGATAACTTATCTGTGACCCAAGACATTTTCCCTCTGTTGGTAGATTCTAGGAAAATCTCCATTATGAATTGTGAGCTGAAGATATGCATGGGAGTTAAGGCCAAAGGCCCATGCTATTTATTACACCTACAAGGCCTTCTTGGCCCACTCCCAAATTTACTCTTTTATTCTCACAACTGGTTGCTGCTGTACTTGCCTAACCTTATGATTTAGAGGAATTAATAATGTCTAGCTCATAAGAAAAGGTCTAGTTATGTGGTAACTTGTCTCATGATCAGGTGTTCAATTTCACTAGAGCCCATTGGTCTACTTGGCATTCTGTTTCAAGTAGAAAGCAGTTCCCCACTGCAAACACTATGCTCTTGCTGTAAAATGCTGGTTACCTACTAGAACTCTTCTACTGGCAGTTGCCAGAGACCTCATATCATGTCTAAGCTTCAAGGAGCCATCCAACAACTTATCCTTACTAAGGCATTGGATCCCAAGGCATGGATTAGTGCTATCATGTCAGCAATTCTCCACAATTCATCCTGATATTTTGTAGCCCATGGTACAATGCCCTTGAGATATACTCCAACACAGGTATTCCCATTTCTTAATGGTACATGTGAGCTATGTTCATAATTTTCTTCAGTATGCAAGCTAATTTCTTCCTGAGTAGAAACTACAATTTACTTCTCAGACTTGCTGAATCCTAACTCGTGTAATTGCCTTGGAAGCAAAGAAAGAATGAGTATTGGGAAGATGAGCATTACATTTCAAGACACTTCTCCTATGGGTGGTTTCTGCACAGTCTCCAGGCAAGAGGAGTTTGCTCTTTGTTGTTAAGTGGAAAAGACTACATCTTCTATCTTTGAGTATTCAGAGGTATTTCATCATTCACAATTCTCAGGCTTATCTGCACAGATTTCTCCATGTCTCAGAGTCCCATTATTTTCTTATTAAGAATCTAATTTCATGTAGGAAAACTGTGAAAGCTAAACATTAAGTCTTCTTTTTCACCTGTGCCATTCTTACACTTAAGCAACTATAATATGTTTAATTCTTCCATAGAAGATCTCTAGCTTCCTGAGCTGGCCTTGATTTGATAATTGGCTGATCTAAATATATTATTTCTTCAAGACTTCCAGAGCAGTTAACAAAAGCCAGTGAACTACACAATCCCTGTAATTACTATTGCCCTCATACTACTGAAGTGCCATAGTTACCATGTAACCCAACACTTCACCTTCTACGTGCTCCTCATCTTAATTCACCATTGGGAGAGTCTTAGTAAATGTTATGCTCCTTCCTGTGCTACTGAGTGATCCAGTTTCAAAAGTCAATAGTCTATATTTAGGGCCACTTCTGATGCCACCTATCTGGATTGTCCTGAAAATAGTTCCTGAGGCAGAGAATCACATGCAGGTAGCTTACTTGGGAACTTGCTGGGGAACTTATCCCCGTAGGGATAAAGACTAAAGGCCAGGGACGTAAAACAGAAAAATAAGAAAAAGCCAATACAAGGATGTGCTACTGAATAGGCAACCACACCCTGCAGGATCCTCTCAAGTGTTTTTCAGAATGTGGCTCAAAACTGCCCAAAAGATTAATTTGAAAGGCATTTATCCATGGCTGCAGTCCCATATTGGTCAACAATATCTTATGTGTCAACTCATAAGCCCTGCTTTGTACAGACATAAGTGCCAAGTAAGGTCCATGAGTTATCCATAAGGGGCATGGACCATGCCCCATTTCTGAAACATCAGAGAAACCCCTCAGCAGGAAGCAAAGGTTACCAGCATAGAACCTGTCTAGAAGTGGGACTAAGAAATGGGATACTTCATTTGATCCTTACAGCAAACCTATGTGTTAGATACTCTTAATATTCCCACTTTACAAACGAAGAAGCAGATGAAGGAAGATACATTTTACTAGGCTAACTCTAACTAGTAGAGCCAAAATTTGAAGGCAGATCAATTTGACTCTGTAGCATCTTAAACCACCACTCTGCAATGTCTTTCCAACATGATTAGTTCCAATTAGATAAAGGCAGTGAGCTGAGCAAGTCAATTATGAAAGCGTTTTCTTTGGCAGCAGAAAGAATTGCTATAATTTCCTTCAAAACCAGAAGATATTAATAATTTTGCTTTATTCTTAGCAGGTTACCAGACAACTCACAGAGTATCTGAACTGCTATGTGTTGCAACCATACTCTCACCGCTAACCCAGCCAGAAGTCACTGACAGAGCTTCTGCAACAGCTGCTCTAATTCTCAGAAAATTCATACATTTCCTGTCACATTTTATTCTGCTTACATGTCATTTGAAAAATATTAAAAGGCCATTGGAATTCTAGAACCTACAGCATTAATTACTGCTAATGGGCCTGATAGATCCAATAGAAAGAGCAAAACAAACAAGAAATTCTTCAATTACAATTCTATTTCCCAGAAAGAAATACTTATTGGATACAAGTAACGTTGTTGCTTTTGGTAAGAGTTCTATAAAATACCTGATTACTATTGATGAATAGATTGCAACCCAGTGGGTGTCACTTCTCATTTCTTTCACAGATTCAGCAGGAGGCAATGCAGTATTATTGTTTCTCATCACTGAATAATAAAGCAACACAATCACACGCTTAGAATATTCTAAAGCAGTCTCCCTGGGTTACTGAAATTTTTCTATAGTGATACCCAAAAAGGTTTAAGAATTCTCTCCTTTGGGCAGAGATTCTCTAAAATATCTGGCTTTAAAAAAATGGCACAAGAAGGCACATGAAGGGCCCTTGGGGGAGTAATTTTATATTCCCTTTTCCAGAAAGAAATGTCTTGACTTTGAAGAACCCACTGAATGAGTGAAATCGCACAGTATACAAAGCCATCTTGTTTGAAGAGATAATATAAGAAACAGGATATGACAAAAGAGGTCAGAGAGGGTCAGCAATCCCCGAATCACCCTATGCATTTGAAGTTTGCTCCTGCTCTGGCCTGTCATCGAGTCCATTTCCTCTCTTTAACTCATCCTGAATCTATCTGTGTTTTAAGAATCATGCCAATAAGAGAGTGGGAGAAAGCACACAGAATGGGAAAAAATATTTGCCACCTGTATATCTGACAAAGGCCTAATATCTAGGATATCCACGGAACTCAAATGTGCCAAAAATAAATAAACCAAACAACACTATTAAAAAGTGGGCAAAAGATATAAATAGACACTTCTCAAAAGAAGACATACGAGCAGCTATCAGATACATGAAAAAATGCTCAGCCTCACTAGTCATCAAAGAAATACAAATGAAAACCACAGTGAGATACCACCTAACTCCAGTCAAGATGGCCACCACCAATAACTCAAAAAACAACAGATGCTAGAGAAGATGCAGGGAAAAGAGAACAATTCTATACTGCTGGCGGGAATATAAACTAGTACAACCTCTGTGGAAAACAGTTTGGCGATCAGCGATTCCTAAAATATCTGAAAATTGACCTTCCATACAACGTAGCAATCCCCCTTCTGGGAATATACCTGGAGGAACTCAAATCACTCTATGAAAAAGATACCTGCACATGCATGTTTATTGCTGCATTATTCACAATAGTAAAAACATGGAACCAATTGTGCTGCTCATCAAAAGACAACTGAGTAAAAAAATATATAGTACATTTATACGACAGAATATTGTGCAACCATAAAGAAGGACAAAATTATGAACTTCGCAGCAACTTGGATGGATTTAGGGTCTATAATACTCAGTGATCTATCACTGAAACAAAGAACCGAGTGCCACATGTTGTCACTCATATGCAGACCCTGAACAATTATCATAGTACTCCAAGAAAGGGATTGGCAGTAGTGGGAAACTGCAGGGGTGGGAAGGAGGGGCATTTCATCAAAATGGTACCTGATCTCAAACCAGATAAAGTGGGACCAAAGTGAAACCCAAAGTTTACCTGTACAATGACCATTTGTATACCTAACCCTGAATTTTAACCCACATCTTTCAATTTTAAAAAAAAAGGAATCATGCCAGCTCTCCCTTTTGCTTGCCCTAAATCTGATGTGTATTTAGAATCATGCCAACTACACTCATTGTAGTCTAAAATCATACTGCAATTCCTGGAGTGATCGATGTCCACACAGAAGAGCCTGTATGGCCTAATTCGATACAGAAACCCATAGTAATAAACCGAGAGATACCATTGTAAGGTTACCACTGATCTTCTATTCTCGCTTAAGAAGTTAGAGCTCAGTGTAAAATTACAGATAATGTAGCCCAGCATTTCCCAAATGTCCTTCCTTCATGATTCTTGCCATATCTGCAGCCCATTGGTACTATTGTTTACTAAACTTTTTTTATTGCTTACTCTGTGAGAGAAGTGAAAAGACATACTGGTTAGGCAGATGTGTTTCTCTTCTCTTTGTGAGAGAAGAGAAAAGAAGAACCTGTTAGACAGTCTCTGGTAAGACTCCCCTATTTGACCTGAAGAAACAGAGCTGCAAGTTCTGGACAAAAGCCACACCCACTCCCTTTTCACTTGCTTCCTCCATTTTTGTGAAGCTTTTTTTGATTAGCCCTTAACACTATTTATTGTGCCAATTTTGGTCCTTACTGCTGACCAATTAGGTTAGTGTATTTTCAATCCCTACTACCAACCTTACTGCTAACCAAACGGCATGAACCTCCCCTCCCCGTTGCAAACCCATAAAAAAACCCTGACTGCAGCGTGCTCGCTGGCAACCCCCTTCCGGGTCCCCTCTGGCTGCTGAGAACTTTCCTGTCACCTAATAAATTCCATGTCACTCATTCTTCGATGTCCATGTTCCTTATTCTTCTTGGTCTTGAGAAAGAACTCAGGATTCATCAAGTAAGAGCTGTAACTCTCCTTGGGGGCGACTTGTCGGCCGCGCTGCGTTGAAAGAGCTGTAACACGCATTTGGGCTTCGCAGCTACTGGCAGCCCAGAGCTCTCAGGCGCCACACTGCGTGAGTTCCTGTCTCCAGACCCACTGCCTTGGATGCTATGTGGGTCTCAGATTGGCAGTGTAGCCCTGGTGGGATTGCAACATTTGTACTTAGCATTAACATCCAGAAAATAACATGCTTTTACATAGGCATTACATTTATTTTAATACGTATTCAAATAAATGCATAATAATTAATATGTTGCATATGCCACCTAAAAATCATCTTAACTGCAATCGTTGTGTATGTATTTCACCTTAGAAAATACTAATCTCCTCAAATATCCCTTTTTAGATGGAGGACCTGATGAAATAAGTAGATATCACAGTGCCACTAATCTAGTTGGTGGCATGGCTGGGACTCAGTCAATTCTCATGACTTGCAGTGCAGGCTGTTTCCTTTGTATCATGCTGATTCAACAGCATGAAAGAAGGGCATGATAAATGGGGCAACATTTAAAACATTGCACTCCTTAGCTTCATGTAGTGATTAAGGATCTATACAGATGTCTAAGCAAAAAACAAAGCAACCCCACTGCCCTCCCACCCCAAAAGATTTCTCCTCCTCCATACTTAATGATTTTTGCAGATAATTTGCTACTGTCCTAAAGTTTTCATCCTTCATCTTCACCCTAACCAGTGTTATTATTCATTCTTTATTTATTTTTTAGAGTTAGGGTCTTGCTGTATTGCCCAGGCTGAAGTGCAGTGATGCAATCATACCTCACTGCAGCCTCAAACTCCCAGGCTCAAGTGATTCTTCCACCTTAGCCTCCTGAGTAGATGTACAACCATGTCCAGCTATTTTTTAAAATTTTTAAGAGATCTCACTATGTTGCCCAGACTGATCTGAAACTCCTGACCTCAAGCAATTTCCCTGGTCCAAAGTTCGGGGATTATAGGCCTGAGGCACTGTGCCAGGTCTATTTATTCTGTCTCTATCGGTGGCAAAAGTTGGAGTAAAGGCCAAGATGTTGCATTTTGCCTGAAAATACTCATCTCTGTATCTAGAATCTATAAAGTGCTTTGCAATTTTTCAAAGCCCTTTCCCAAGGGTTATCATTTTCAATCCTCACAACACCCCTATAAGGTTCATACTTCAGCTACTGAGAGTATTTCTTCAGGATTGCAAAAAAAAAAAATAGAATCTCCATAATAAGGAATAAAAACTGGATAAAAAATAAAGAGTTACTACAAAAATATAATAATACATCTATTAATATATTTCACCTTGACTTATACATTTGTATGGTTAGCATGAGTTATGAAAATGTAGTGATGCTATGCTTTGAAGTGAACTCTGCTTCAGTATAATGCTCTGTTTTATCCATTATCTTAAATGATGGGCTTGTGAAAGCTGTCACTGAAGTCATTTCAACATCCCAACCTTCAATGCATAGAATAAAAAGTGACATACTCTTTATTAGAATCAATTGATTTACCATGAAAGAACATGCAATATCTATCTTTCTAATGGTTTTAAAGTCCTTAGGATAATAGATAAGGCCATGATAGTAAATAAACAAGGGTCCCAGGAGGGGCAAAGTTTTTCCAGCTAGAGTCTCCAGTCCAGGATACTACTGAAGAAAAATATCGCATACCAGTTAGACAGGCAGACAATGCTGGTGGCCAAAGGAACCATCTTCAGTAATCTGACTATTATTAATGGTGTCAGGTCAGCATAAGTCACCCAATAAGCTACTGTGTATATGCCACACACTTATCTCAAGTACCATTGGGTGGCTTCAAGTATATTTCTCTAAAAATTACATTTAAAAGTTTACTAACTCTTAAAGGTCACTAGTAAATTACAACTGCAGTGTGGCATGTGGAAGCTTAATGACCTTGAGAGTTAATGTTCTTTCTCTGTAATCATCACCTTAATCACATAGAATGGCTTATTCCCTTTTTTTTATTTTTTCTTTGTTTTTTTTTAGAGTTGTGGGTTACATGTGAGAATATGCTACGTAAGTAGTCTGCATGCAGGTGAAGTTTGGGCTTCTAGCTGGCCCTCTCTCCCCTTGGTAGTCCAGGTACCCATTATGTTGCCCCCTTCCGTCCTTTCCCCACCTAGCAGTGCCCAGCTTCTGACAACCTCATCCTTGTGACAGTGTGACTAGTGTTCAGGAATCACTTATGAGTGAAAACAAAACACTATCACAGTTCTTTGCTTCTGTGATATTTCACTTAGTATTATGCTCTCCAACTTGCATCCAAGTTCTTGCAAAGGCCATGATTTGTGCTTCTTTGTGGCAGCATAATATTCCATCATGCATATGTACCACATTTTCTTTATCTAGTCCACTTTTGATGGGCATCTGGGTTGGTCCCATGATTTCGCTATTGTGAATAGTAAGGCAATAAACATGTATGAGCAGGTGTCTTTTTGGTAGAGCAATTTATGTTCCTCTGGGTATATTCCCAAGAGAGGGAATGCTGGATCATGGGGAAGCTCAATTTTTAGTACTTTGAGAAATTGTCACGTTGTTTTCCATAGATGTTAGATTTGTTTACATTCCCACCAACAGTGTAGCATCACCTTTTATCAGCAGCCACACCAGTACTTGCTATTTTTTGACTTATTAATGATGACCATCCTCACTGGTGTTAGTTGGTATCTCACTGTATGATTTGAATTTCTCTGATGACTAGTGAGACTAAGCATTTTTTCATGTGTTTGTTGGTAACTTGTATGTCATCCTTTAAGAAGTGTCTGTCCATGTCCTTTGCCCACTGTTAAATGGGTTTTGTGTTTGATTGTGTGTTTGTTTGTTTGTTTTTCCTGCCAATTCATTTTAGTTCCTTGGTAGATCTTTGTCAGATGCATAGCTTTCAAAAATTTTTTCCCATTTCATGGGTTATCTCTTTACTCCCTTGATGGTTTATTTTGCTGTGTGAAAGCTTTTGAGCTTGATAAGGTTCCATCTTAGCTTTTGTTGCACTAGCTTTTAAGGACTTGATCATTAGTTTGTTTGTTGCCTACTCCAATGTCCAGGAGTGTGTCCCGTATGTTTTCTTCTTCGATACTTATAGTTTGAGGGTTTATATTTAAGTTCTTGATCCATTTTAGTTTATTTTTTCTATATGGTAATAGGTAGCAGTCCAGTTTTATTCTTCTGCATGTGGCTAGCCAATTTTCCCAGAACTATTTGCTAAATTTGATTTCCTTTCCCCAGTGTTTGTTATTGATGGCTTTGTCAAAGATTAGTTAGTTGAGGGACCATGTTTTTATTTCTATAATTTCTGTCGTGTTCCCTGGTCTATGTGTCTATTCCTGTACCAATACCATGCCATCTTGATTACTGTAGCCTTGTAATACGGTTTGAAGTCTGGAAGTGTGATACTTCTAGTTTTGTTCCTTTTGCTGAGGATTGCTTTGACTATCCGTGCTCTTTTTGGTTTCCATGTGAATTACTGTATTGTCTTTTCTAGGCCTGTGAAAAAATGATGGTGGCAATTTGATGGATATTGTATTGAATAAATGCTGTTCCAAGAAATCATTGATGATACAAACAAATGGAAGAACATCCCATGTTCATCCAAGGCTTATTCCCCTTAATCTGACCTATCACTTGCCTGTCAATCTGTCCCACCACAAATGACTGTTCATGGGATAAGGAGATTATTAATGGCTCTCAAATGGTTATGTAAGAATATACAGTAAATTTCTTTCTTACCTCCACATATAAGCTCACAATATACAAATGTAAACTGCGGTCTGCTACTACCTCTCTTCACTCCACTTTTCCCCAATGTCCAGAATATTCTTTGACTTTATTTTTCCAAGAGATAGTTGGTGTGCATATTTGTTTAAAACTACCATAGGTAAAATACAGAGATAAAAATCTGTTGGAAAATGTCCCTTTCCAAACCACAAACTGAGGGGAGGGGACGTTTTAACACATATGACAAAAAGTGTTCATATTATTAACATATGAAGAAGTCATAAAATTAATAAAAATAAGCAAACATTAAATACAATAAATAACATAAAAAATAAAGACTTGGGTAGTTTACAGAACCAGGTAATACAATGAATAAGATGTGTAAATAGCTGATATATGTGCAAAAAGCAGTCAACGTGTTAAGTAATGAAAATGCACATTTGAAAATGAAATGTCTATTTCTGTCTATTAATTAGTGAATAACTTTTTTAGAATAAGAATTCCTAGTGTTGGCTATAGAATGAGGAAACATAAATTCTCATAATCTGTTTGTGGGAATGAAAATGGGTATAACTTTTCTAGAAGGCAAATTGGCAATACTTATAAGAATCATTAAAATAAGCAACTCAGTTGTTATAATACCTCTGCTCTTAACAATTATCCTGAGGCCAGCACTTTGGGAGGCCAAAGTGAGTGGATTACCAGAGCTCGTGGGTTCAAGACCCACCCAGGAAAACTGGCGAGACCTCGTCTCTACAATAAATCAAAAATTAGCCAGATGTGGTAGCGTGCGCCTGTAGTTCCGGCTACTTGGAAGGCTGAGGTGGAAGGATCGCCGGAGCCCAGCAGGTCGAGGCTGTGGTGGCCAGGAGTGTGCCACTGCACTCCAGTCTGGACCACGATAGAGTGAGACTCCAACTCAAAAAAAAAAAAAGAACCAATTATCCTGAAAAAGTAACAGAGATTGCACAATGATTCCTATAAAGGATTAGTCAAATTACGAATTTATTATGCTGAACATTTGGAAATAATTTAAATGTCTATAATTAATGAATTGATTAAATAAATCATGTTACATCAATATATAATACTATGAAGAAATTAAAATAATAGTACACAAGTGCATTTATTAACATATAAACCAGAAACACTGAAGACAAATCAGAATTTTGTATATACACATATTGCATATTGTGATACAAATATGTATATTATGTATATGTCACATAAATGTATTTCTGACATATATAAACAATAATTTAAGATATAAGACAGTTTTCACTTTGTACCTCTTTTTGCACATTCTAACTTTCTGTAATGAACATATTTAGTTTTCATAATCAGATTCAAGATATATATAGCATATAATCACTCAAAGGGTGTCCAAGTCCAGATACACATGCATTATTTGATCAATTTTATACTACCTTTGCAATATTTAAAATGTTTACATGAGAATTCTAGGCCAAATTATTGCACTTATGTGTTGTATTATCAGAGTTGTACCCTTCCTATATATACAAAGGTTCCACCTCAAGCTAATGAGCATGATGTAGCTGGAAGGTAAGCCCACAAATGTTAGCCTGACACACCAAAGCCAACTGCACAAAGATAAATGTCATCTAAAGTGTGATGTGTATATTTTCTATAGTGGAAGAGTATAAGAATAATCTCTATTATGCATTCTGATACTCACAGGATTCTTTTATCTTCATAAGCCAATAAATAAGTCAATGGATGCAGATGTCTTTCAGATGCAGAGTGAATCATTCTATACAAACAACACATGGCCTGAACACTAGACACCCCCCCCCACTCTGCTCTTAAATTCTTTTATCAGGGCCCTGTATAATTGTGAAGCAATGGTTCAGATGTCATGGCCTTAAATGATGAGTTCTAGGAGGGCCTGTACTTAATTTCCTTGTGCCATTTCTCCATTAACACCATGCTCTGGGTAGTTTTCTAGAGGGCCCCAGAGAATTGGGCAATTCATTGACTTTTCTCTGCTGCATTAAAATAGGCAATCCGTTGGATACCACTTATAATTCATTTCAGAGATCAATAGAACACTCCATTCAAGCCAGAAGAAATTCACAGTCATTCTTCTTTTACATGTGACTTTGAGTCAGTAGTCAGTTTAAATTTTACTCCCAAGTATATGGAGATTCATACCTCCAGGACAAGCTAGTCTTTGGACACTGATCAAAACTATGCCTCAGATGGGAAGGAAAGCATTGCTATGGATACTGATACCCTATCTGGAAAGGAAAGTGTATTTCAGAAGACTGAAATACAAACAAATACTTAAGCTTTTTTCCTCCTATTCTTCAAAGTGTTTAGACTCACAAATTTCCACATGCAACAACTTAATAAATAAGCAGTTGGATATATAAGTAAAAGCTCAATTAATGTCTTTAGTATTATAGTAAGACTGTTTTTGAGCTTAAAGCTGATTACACAACTGATTGAATTTGTATGAGGCCAATGGTATCATTTTCTTCGCCTAGAATAATAAAATGTGAAAGACATTAGTCATGCCTGGAAGAAGGGATGTTGTCTTTATAAGTATAGTTGGAAATGATAACCATGCTGAAATCTCAGTGTCTATTTAAAGTAATTGTTAATAGTTCACTCTTGCTAAACATGTCTTATCATTCTTCCTCAATTCTGGTCAATCTCAGAAAATAAGACTAAATGTGAAGCAAAATTGGGACTATAACCAATGAAAATACATGTTTTAGGGAATCAGCAAGTACACACAGTATATTTCTTTTTTCATCTGGACCTGCTGTTGGCTTTGCCATAGAAACGGGATGTTTTTTGATGATGGAGATTCAAGGCATGTATACTTAAGCATTGGTGAAAGCCCCAGATACACATGCATTATGCTATCAATTTTTATATTACTTTGCCTACAAGCAAGCAGAGCTGAACAGCCCATCTTCATTTCAGGGGAAATGGTCAAACCCAATTTCACAGGTAAAACAAAGTCAGTCTTCACCACAATGTAGACATTTATAAACAGGATGCCTAGTCATAAAATAGAAGGTGCTTTTATCTTACACAAAAGGTCAGAGACATCTGGCCTCAATATTGTTTCATGTTCTGTTGGCAATAAAATATTTTCTCCATTTGAAAACTAAAATGTTGAGCACAAGTTAGGAAAATTGCCAAGCTTGTCCTTGTTAACTTAGCTGAAATTTATTCCTAATATTTGTTCTCTTATAATTTAATAGCAATTTAACAATATCCAACTTCCTTTTAGCGTTTTGTATCAAAGCATAATAAAAGGATATAGTAAAGGGGCTTTTAGCGGGGGATAAAAACTTTATGAGCAAAAATTCTCTATTTAAATGCTGTGGATGCTTATTTAGCTGTTTTTCTTCATTAAATATGAATTATAGCTCTTTAAATGCTGATTTGGAAATCAGGAAGGTTTAGTTTTACTCCATTGCTTTATATCCACAGGCAACATAAATCTATTTAAAAGCTGATTTAAGAAAGCAACTTAGGGAAGCAAATTGCTGGTGATTTGAGCCCCTGAATTTTGCATGCTACATAATCAGAATCAGGTTTTACTGGGTACCAAAATTGTTTATTTGAATGTGGTTGAAAAAGACAATAATTTCTTAAAATGCATAGAATGGGTAGTGGTGAAGTTTAGTTCATTAAACACATGTGAAGCATTTAGAACTCAAACAATGTCCCACCAAAGATAAAATAGGGAGGGAACCTAATTAAAGACAACCCACCTGAAAGATGTTTTGCTATTTTTAAAATAATCTATCTGTTGACTTCTTTACTGGAAAATATGGATACAATCCAAAATCCAAAAACTCATTTGAATTATAATTTTAATACTGAAAACAAACTTTTTTTGTTAATAAAGCATTAAACCAATAGCTTAGAATAGATAGAACAACATTTCAATATCACCTACCTTATTTAGCAACGTGGTGTCTTTGAGAACAGGGTTAATCTAATTCAAGAAGCCACCATTTCTAAGTCTTCTACAGGACAAAATAAAGAAATGAGGTACATATATCACTTTACTTTGATACAATAGCATATTTACCAAAGTGACATCAAGAATTGATGAAATTGAAAAGCATTGTGTGGTATCAACAGTGTTATTCAAATAGCTTTCTCACTCTAAGTTAAGTGACACAAACTGATTTACTTCCAAATGCAAAAGAAAAATTGACTTTCCATGCACAATGTACTAACACAATAACTCTTCCTCACTTCCTCACTACAAGTCAAATGCTGACTGAAATACAAAATAAAAAAATAAAATAGAAAAGAGAGAGATTTTTTAATTTGTGTGTTTTTGTTGTTGTTGTTGTTTCATTGCAGGGTGACCAGAGACAATACTTAAATTTCTTCTTTTGGTTTAATAACCAAGTATCCTAGTAGTAGATCTTATGACTCTGTTAATCTTAACTATTTAGAACAAGCACATTCTATGACAGCAATTTGTGACAGCTTTTTGTTTGGTGTATACATAAATCACCTTTGTCAACTCACAATAGTACAGGTAGACATCAGGTGCATCTTACTGGAAATAAGCAAAAGATAGAGGAAATATAATTTCAGAGCCTTCTACTATTGACTAGTAAATAAGGGTCAACCACTCACAGTTAAATCAATTATATTTTCCTTTATATTTTTTTTGTAAGTTGGAAAGGGAAGGAGAAATTAAATTAAATTATACAGTTGTTCACACATCAAAGAACTGAACTTTTTTGGGATGGCCAACTGTTCAGAAGTCAAGCTGAAAAAAAACTGCATCTGCAAGAAAAACATGCAAATTTATAAACTCAGTTTTGTAACTGGAAACTGTGGTAGTCTTACAATGAAATTCATGTTTATCTATAAAAGATTCTGCTGAATAGTGAGCCATACAATTAGTGAGGAATGATGGTTGTAGAAGTTATCTCAGGGACAAAAGTAATCAAATTTCTCCTTTCTGTTCAATCTGAATCACTCTGGTCATGTTTTAAAAGAAATTCACACTGGTTTGCATGTCAAAACTGGAAATGTTGTATTGACTAAAATACTACTAACTTTAAGATAAAGAACAAAGAATCCACACTCCCCAAGATAACTTAGAAGTGTGTCACAGGCTGCAGTACTCAACCTTTGTACTTAAATGAACCATCTTTAAATTAGATTCTGACCTTTTTGATTATTTTGGGTTGATATTTTAGCAACCCAGATGACACCTGAAGTGAGCGTCAATAGATTCCCACTGCTTTGACCACAGTTGGCACCTTGGTACCAGCTCAGATTTTGTTCAGCCAGCCTCGCTGGTGGTAGTTGGAGCCTTTGTGAAACTTCAGAGGGTAAAGGGGAAGCCTTCCCGTGGACTCTACAGTTTTGGGACTGTGAGCAGGATACCAAAGCTGCTCTGCTCAGAGACACAAGGAAGGAAGCCCAGGACCTGGCAAGCCAGCAAAAGTGAATTTTTAGGGATAGCATACTTAGAACATCAAGAAAATGAAGCTGGGTATCAAGATTAAGATGACCAACATGAGGGAGCTAGAGTGAGTTTCTCCTACAGAGTTAACCAAGATAGAGTTTCCTCAGAACCCAGTGAATGCAGAACAGATCCAGCAGCACACCCCATGAGTCTCCACAGGAGTGATAATAACCACTTAGAACAAAGAAGAAAAAAATTCATTGACCTGGGCTGGAACTGGCCGGTCTCTTCCTGCACCACCATGGTGCACCCTGTCTCTAGACACAGTGTGAAAGGTGAGTGACGGAAATTCAAAGTTCTGTCCTCATGCCATGAACTTGCAGGGCTCCCTGAGTCTTGTAGAAACCCAGTCTCTTATGGGAAACTGCCTTCCCCAGAGCCATGCTCTGCTGTGGAGTGTTGCAGAAAGAAAACCTTGAGCAGCATCAGTCACTATTTCCCAGAAACTCAACCCATGCAGTGTGGAATGGATGTTTTCCAGACAGCTTGGGAGGATATGGACCCCAAGGACAAATTTCACAGTTACAGACAGTTCTTGGCTAGGCGGGTTACCTGAGAACACCTGAGGCCCTGAGGCCAGCATCAACTTGACAATCAGATCATAGATTTCTGGAGGCCAAGGCAGAAGCCAGGTGGGATGCATTGCCATAGCAAACCTCTCACTTGTGAACTCAACTGGGCCTGCTCTGCACAACAGCATTATCCCACTGGCCTGGGACTCCCTCCTAATCCCCATTAGGGTAGCTAAGAGCACACACTTGTGGGGTGCTTCAGCTCCTTTCCCCTGCACTATCCCAGAAGGCTAAAAATAGATAGAGTACTTTAGAAATCCTCAGAGCCCCTCCTTCAGCCTAGGCTAGCAGAGCACTTCTTTGGAGTTGCACTCACCAAGGAAGAAACCCTACAGCCACCATCATAGCCAGCTTTCTCCACAAGCACCACATACTGGCCAGAGGTCAACAATACAGCCAACCACATTGGACACAATACCTCAGCTTTGGGGGAAGGCTTGATCCCAAGTGCCAGCTAAGAAAACTTTCCAAACCATTCCAGCCACTCATGATACTGTGAACCAGTGAAGATATACAACACAGGGCTGCCACATCTTGGCAATTGAGAAACTCACCACACCAAAGTTATATATAACCAAGAGAACCTTACAGAATCTATGTCAACCCCTGCTAATCTCAAAGAGAAAGAAATTGTCAACACAAATGAGAAGAAATCAGAAAAATAATTCTGACAATATGAATGAATACAGTTCGCCAACACTCCCAAAAGACCACACCAACTCTTCAGCAATGAACTCTAAACAAAATGAAAATTTTGAAGCTCTAGAAATATAATTCAAAAAGTTGATGATAAAATCTGTCAAGGAACTCCAGGAGAAAATTGAAAACCAACATAAAAAATGAAGGAAAAAAAAACTATTCAGGGCATCGATAAACAATTCTCCAAAGATATAGATACCTTTTTAAAAAAAGAAACTAAAATTTTGGAATGAAAGAAGTACTTAGGCAAATACAAAATGCAGTGGAAAGTTTTGACAGTAGACTAGATCAAGCAGAAGAAAGTATTTCAGAAATTGAAGATAAGGCTTTTGAACTAACCCAAAGAAACAATAATAAAGATAAAAGAATCAAGAGAACAGTACAAAGTCTCTGATATGTGGGATTATGTAAAATGTCCAAATCTAAGAATCATAGCTATTCCTCAGGAAGAAGAGAAAGCAACAGGTTTGGAAAACATATTTGAAGAAATAATGAAGAAAAACATCCCTGGCTTTGCCAGAGATCTAAACATCCAGATATAAGAAGGCCAAAGAAAATTCATCCCCAGAGCACATAGCCATTCCCAAAGCATATAATCATCCAGATTTGCAAAGTTAATGTGAAGGAGGGAATTTTAAGAGAAGTGAGACAAAATCATCAAATAACATACAAAGGTAAACCTGTCAGACTAACTGCAGACTTTTCAGAAGAAACCCTACAAGCCAGAAAAGATTGGGGCCCCATCTTCAATCGCCTCATTCAAAACAACTGTCAGTCAAGGATTTTTTATCCTGCAAAACTAAGTTCCATAAATGAGGGAGAAGTGAAGTCCTTTGCAGACAAGTAAATGTAAAGGAATTTGTCACCATTAAACTTGCTCTACAAGAAATATTCAAAGAAGTTCTAAATACTGAAACAAAATGTCAAAATGCACCAGTAGAAAAATGCTGGCAATCTTAAATTCATAGGCTTTAGGGAATACCAGCACAATAGAGAAAATAAACAGACAAAGCAACTAGATAACAACCAGTCTGGTAAATAAAACTGTACCTTACATATCATTATTAACTCTGACTGTAAAAGGTTTCAATGTCCCACTAAAAAGATACAGACTGGCAGAATGAATTTAAAAATACACATATAAGCCAAATATCTGCTGCCTCCAGGAAACCCAATTAACTAACAAAGACCCCTATGGACTAAAAGTAAAGACATGGGGGAAAATACTCCATGCAAATAGAAACCAAAACAAGCAGGAGTAGCCATTCTTAATATCAGATAAAACAGACTTTAAATTAACAACAGTAAAAAAAAAAAAAAATGAAGAAGGCTATTATATAATGATAAAGGGATCAATTCTACAAGGAGGTATAACAATTTTAAATATATATGCACCTAACACCTGAGCCCTCAGCTTTATATAACAAGTTCTACTAAACCTAAAAAAAGAGATAGACACCAATACAATAATAGTGGGAGATTTCAACACTCCACTGACAGCAATAGACGATCATCAAGGAAGAACATCAAAAAAAGAAACATTGGAGTTAAACAAGACTCTAGAGGAAATGCAACTAACAGACATCTAGAGAAAATTCCATCCCAAAACTAAAGAATATACATTTTTCTCATCAGCCCATGGAACATTCTCCAAGAGAGACCATACGATAGGCCACAAATCAAGTCTTAACAAATTTAAAATATTGAAATCATATCAAACACCATCTAAGACCACAATGGAATAAATCTAAAAATTAACTCCAAGAAGAACTCATGAAAACAATCAAAGACATGGAAGTCAAACAATTTGTTCCTGAATGATCTTTAGGTCAACAATGAAATCAAGACGGAAATTTTAAAATTCTGTGAAACAAATGACAACAATGAAACAAGTTATCAAAACCTCTGGGACACAGCCAAATCTGTGCTCACAGAAAAATTTAGAGGGGGTCAGGAAGATGGCAGCAAAGCCAGCCAGACTATGTGAGTCCCCATGTGAGTGAGTGAGTGTATGGAAAATTTTGTGTACATGCTGGTGAGCGAGTGGGCATGTGAGTGGCTGACTGAATGAGGGCTAAGGAGTTAGCGGCCAAGGCTTTCCTGATGCAGCGGCTGATGCCACAGCAGCTGGGCTTGGACCCTAGCTATTGCTGGGACATAGAAGCTGAAACCATTTTTTTTTTCTTGTTTTCTTTCTTTCTTTTTTCTTTTTTTTAATCATCAAACCCTCCCTGGGAAGAAAATGCTGGGAGAGACTGTCTAAGTGGGGATTGTAAGAGGGTGGCCAGGCCTCTGGTGCAACAGCTGGTGCTGCAGCTTCTCTACTTCATCCTTGGCTCTTCCCAGGTCACAGAAGTGGACTGCTATTGTTTTTTTAAAAAATGGACAGAAGTTTTCCTTTGAAAGAGCAGTGGGGATAAACTATCGCCCCAGGTTCTCCCTCATCATTGAAGCAGGAGAGAGACTGTCAGCTCCTGGCTTTGCCTCACCACTGCAGCACCCAGCAGGGGCTGCAGAGGGAGTACAGAGGCAAGTTCCCATGGAAGAGGATGAGAGGCATCCCACCACCATCTTGAAGGCAGGGCAGGAAAGTGCTCTGATTGTTCACCACAGAGCAACAGACCTGATATCTGTGACTGGCAGATCAACTACTCAGGGATTGATCATGGCCCAAAGGGAACATCCTGAGAGCTTCAGAGGGACCTGAGGAATGCTGAGTTCCAGGTGCCCCACCCCCCTACCCTGCTGTGGGACAAAGGTGTGGACAGAAAAGAATGAGGAAGAACTCCAAAGAGATCAGTGGTGAGTCTGGGGTTGACCCAAACCCCCTCCTCCCCAGCATTCCTCTGAACATCAGACCCACATAGCTGGGCCACGACTGAGAAGGACAACCCCAGGTGGAGCCTGGATGTCAGTTATAATAGGAGAACTCCATTCCAGAATAGTCCTGGCTGGGACACCCCCGGTGAAAGTATATGCCTGGGGAAGAGACATTCCCGTACCTCCCCAAAACAGGAGATCTCCCTCACCATACAAGAGTGGGAGGGGAGGACTACAGTCCCACCCACCTTCACCGCCCTTCCTCCTTCCCTGCTTCAGTCCCTGAGGAGAGAGTGAAAGAGGTGACTCTGCAGGAGAGACCTGATTAGAGAAACAATTACAGAGTCTGCAACAAGAGGGCAGGGGTTTTTTTGTTTTTAATTTTCAATTTTTTTTTAATTTTTAAAAATTTGTTGACATAGTTCATCTATTTTTTAAATATTTTTCCTTTGTGCATGAATGTGTACATGAGGGTTTGATCCGCATCTCCCCCCAAATTTTTTTTCTTTTCTTTTTCTGTTTCTTCTTTTATTTGTCATTTTCTGTTTATGTGTGTATGTGAATGATTGAGTGTTCATCTTTCAATATTGTTGTTGTTGGTTTTTGCTCTTTTGTTCTTCTGGGTTATTTTATATTCATTTTTTATAGTTTAAGGTGTGTGTCAATATAAGTGTGAGGGGTTTGACTTGAATCTCCCCCACCCCTTATTTTATTTCCCTCCAGTCATTCTGTTTTTCTTCTATATATATTTTGTGCTAGGCATGTGTGGGTGTGTTTAGTTTTCTTGGGGTTTTTTTGTTGTTGTTTGTTTTGTTTTGCTTTGTTGTTATTCCAGTTTGTTTTGGGGTATGTATATATGTGTTCAATTGCTTTGGCATTGGTTTCTGCTTTGCATCATCATATAGAGTGGTAGTGGGGAATGGGTCTCAGG